>CAJFCP010000124.1:272221-317740 GCA_904066005.1 Synergus itoensis | reverse complement strand
CTACTTTTGCATCTGGAAAATGGATCGGTGTAATACTTGATGAAGCAAAAGGAAAAAACAACGGTACTATTAAAGGACAAGTTTATTTTAAGGTAAATATCAGTTCTTATGTATTAAATTTACACCATATAACGACTACTTTTGCATCTGGAAAATGGATCGGTGTAATACTTGATGAAGCAAAAGGAAAAAACAACGGTACTATTAAAGGACAAGTTTATTTTAAGGTAAATATCAGTTCTTATGTATTAAATTTACACCATATAACGACTACTTTTGCTGTCTGTATTTTATTTTTATTTGTAAACATTGCTAGCAAGAGTTTCGAAGGAATGGCTTAAAAAGATAGGTTAGGTTTTATGGCGTTTGATTTTGTGACAGAAGGTAAACAATTATTTTAAAACCAGGAAGAAATTATAATACTTATTTTTAAGACTGTTTTCTTCCTTTAATTTTAATTTGTAGTTGACTATGAAAATAAATATAAACGATAAACATATTTTTCTAAATAGTGTGCTGAGAATCATGGAATGTTCGTTCGTCAATCACAAGTTATTTTACTGGACGAATCTGGAAATAGGACAGACCCAGTTAGTCCTTCATCAGCAGGAAGTAGTGCTACTACTCCAGATGATAGTGGAGCAGCTAGAGCAAGGAGTCGTCTTAATAGGTAAAAAAAATATTCAATATTCTGCAACAACTTTTAGGAAAAACAAGATTGTGGTTTCTATGCAAAATTTAAAAATATTTAAGGTTTCGAATCCCAGATTATGAATTTGTATTAAAATAAGCAGATAAGAAAATGTTTACTCTTGCAAAATGTTCTGAGAAAATAGTAGATATGTACATATATTCAATATTTTCACGCCAGCATCAGCGTTCGAAGAAGGAATGAGCCTACAGCGTAAGTTTTCATAATCTAGCTTTAAATTAAACAAAAAGAATACAGATTTTAAAAAAGGTTTTATTGGACTTGTGAACCTTAATATTGGAATATTTGTTTAACATTGGAATAAGAACATTTTAAAAGTATCAAAACTGTTGTCTCACGAATTTATGTTATTGATTGCACTAAAAAATTGATCGTTCGAAAGGCTCAATTAATAAAATCTTAACATCTGTACGCTGCTTTTAATAGTGTTAGAAGAAAAACATCACCAGCGCAAGTTACGTGTCAACAAACTGACAAACTATCTGGGTAAGAATGAGAGAATTAAGTATTCAAGGTAGACGTGCGCGCCTCCTTTGCTTTTTGTATTTTACTATTTTAGGTATCACGAGCTTTTGTGGATTTTTTTTTTTTGTTTATATTAGATCACCAGTGAATGTTTTCGGTTTCGTTGAAAAGTGTCGACTCTATATAATCTGCTTTCGTATTATTTACAAAAAACTTTGAAGTCAATGTGAATTTCTTTAACAGATAAAAACCTGTTCTTAATTTAATTTTTAAATTGATTGTTTTCGGAGTCGACATCCTAGTAAAATGCTTTACTGTGAGCTGATTGATTGTAAAATCTAAAGAGAAATATAATAAAAAAGCTGCTGAGTTTCACAATGTATTTCTATTTTACTTTTGCATGTAATTATTATTTTAATTTTAAAAAATGCGTAAAAATCCATCGAACTTCGGAAGCAATAAAATCTTTCAATAGCAGTATTAACTATTATACAAATAAACACAAGAAATTCTGTGTAGTAAAGCTTTATACCGGCAAGAGTCTTTGAAAAACACGCTTCCGCACAATCTGGGCATGGTTCTTCAAATTTATCGGTATTTTTTTGCAACCTTGACTTAGAGATTATATTAAAATTCTGATAAAACGTATTTTAAAATAATCAAGTTGATGTCAATTTTGTTCAAACCAAATTCATACACCTGAGCTTTAATTCTGAAACGAATAATGTGTGATAAAAAATTTGTATGGATTGTATAATTTGCTTTTATTTTGTGGTCAATATTAGGTGATTTGTGAATAATTTTTCTTTTTTACAGTTCACGGTTATCGTTAGCAGGAAGTAGAACTCAACTTAGTGCCCCAAGTATCGAGAATTTGAGCACTTCGATACATGAACGGAAAGATGTCGGTGAATCACACATTCCTACACCAACGACAACCAAAAGAGCCTCGTTTGTGGAGGTATTGTTGCTTTTCTATATAAAATATTTTTCTAAAGGTTCTTATCATTTTTAAACACCCTAGGTTCACAGCAGTGTCTGACTTTAAATTTGACACTATTACGTGTAAGCTGTTGTTTATTTAAGAAATACAAATTGCGTTTTCAAATTTTTCTTTACAAAGATTGAAAACTTTACTTTTTCAAAACTAAAAATGCTGTGAAGTTTTTCATTTGAAAAATCTATGTATGGTGTTAATAATATTATATGTTGGGTTTCTTCGAAAGAAATTTGTGTTGCACGTTTATATACGTAAGTGATCGAAGCAGAAACCGAATCATTGGTGCAATCTTTGGCACTTAAATGATTATCATCTTGATTAAAGTATCTTACGCAGTGAGTTGGTAATTCTACAATAATTTTCAATGAGATTCATATGAGAATGCACGTACGTGTTTCAGAAGTCCCCTAGCACGAGCTCGCTTCCCGGCAAAAAGCCAAAGGCCCAAGATGACAATAATGTAATTAATACTCATTAATAAGTACTGTTTCAGTTTTTTAATTACTACATCATCTCTATGACCTCGACTAGCTCTTTGTCCCTCATGGTTCATCTTAACTCCATAATGCATTACTTTATAAAAATCAAAGACACTGATTGTCTGATTAGCTCTTAACAAATGTCAAACTGATTCAGTTTATCTTTTATCACATCCATTTCAGGGCCTATTCTAAGAATTCTCCAGAATTTCTTTTTTGAATACTTCAAATTAAACAGTTTTTCAGTTTGAAACCTTAAATTTGAAAATTTGAATGGAATTTTATATTTGGAATTGTACAAAATGCATCAAAATTCCACCTAAAATAGGCCCTGCTCCATCTTCATTTTAATCACTTGCTTCTTTGATTAATTTTTGCGATGCGTAGACATAACTAAGAGGTATACAGTCTCTCATTGAAACTGAATTCCTCTTCGAGACTATAAAGCGAAAGATAGATTTTTGTACAATAAATAATATTTTTTGGTCTTTTCGATACGAAATTCTATAAGTTTTTTGGATCATTAGGCGTTATAGTCTATACTTTGTACTCTCACTTTAATCATGCCTGGTGTCATTGTTCCATCGACTTGATTCATCGATTGGGTTGTCCTGCGTTTCCTAGAACTAATAGACATTTTCATTACTTAGCTTTTTGGTGTCTGCTACTACGACTAATTTGTACTCTAACAAAAAACTTAAGGTATTGGGTGTACATACAACAGGAACACTGTGCTGTCTTTATGCAATGTTATCAGGTGTATTTTCATTACTGTGAACTGAGAATATTTAAGTTTTCTTTCTTATTTCATTTTCAGGAGATGTGTATTTGTTGACGAAACTTTAAGTTCCCAAATTAGTATCTTAAATTCTGTTATTTCGGATTATGCTGATTCGGATCTTAAAGTGCTTATAACACTTATGCGTCTCATTTTCAGGGCTGAAAAAAATAATATATTTAAATTGAAACTGGAAAGTATTTTGTCAAATTGTTTTTAATAATTCAATTCAGAATTCGAATATTTCTAGTTCTTTTTAAATTTTAAGCTTCGAACTTTAAAGCTTTTATCTTTCATGTTTTTAAATTGTAAAATATACTGTAAAATAAACTGTAAAATACAAACAATAATTATAATGGTCAGTCTTGTGGATTGTATATATTTCATCTGATACTTAAAAGACTCTTTGGCTAGGACTGTGATTTATTTAAATGAGTTGAAGTTTCGATACAAAATATTATTAAAAATCTTGAAGTTGAAAACGAAAATTGAAAATAATTGAGAAAAAGGCACAGTCCTATTCAGGGTTAAATTCTATTTTCCATGAAAGTGCGATGAGTAACTGTTCACGTTTTTACTAAAGCTGAACTAAAGGGTTATTCTGACCAAAGTTACAGATTTGCAGTTCTAGTTAGCAGTAGATCTAATCTTCACCGACACATTTTAACCAATAGTTTGACGTGAATGAAAAACTACTATCGCATAAATTCTCATAATAAATATTTGGAAATATAGACGGGGTTCGTGGAAACCTTAAAGCCACAATTCGTTCCTGGACAGTCGATGGCCAGTTCAGCAGCACTTTCAAGCAACATTGAAGAGAAACTTTCACATTTACAAATTCTACAGGAAAATGATAACTTAAAATCACAGGTATTGCATTGCAATTTTTTATTTCAAAAACTATTTTTAAGAAATAAATAAACATTGGAACTTGTTTCGTTAATTAAAATATATTTTATTATTATTAGGTTCGTGACTTAACCGAAAAAGTCGATTTGTTAAGAGTGAAACGAATGCAAGACAAAGAGAGGATGAAGGACTTTGAGAAAACAAAGTTACAGTTAGAGCAGCTTATTGAATTTAAAAATAAAGTGATGGAAAGTCAAGTAAGTTTATCAATTTTTTTTTCATTCTACATATTTTTTTCAATATTGAGTATCTTTTACTATTTTTTAGGCAAGTTTGCAAAGAGATCTTCAAAGGGCAAAGCAAGAAGCTCGGGAAGCTCATTTGGCTCGGGAACAATTTCAGGAAGAAATGGCAGATCTTGCTGAAACTGTAGAAATGGCGACACTCGATAAGGAAATGGCAGAGGAAAAAGCAGAAACTTTGCAAATAGAGTTGGAGCAACTAAAAGAGAAGTTGGAAGAACAGACCTTGGATTTGGAAATACTGCGAACGGAAATGTCGGAAAAGGTAATTAAAAATTAAAAAACTGAACATAATAGATCACACCATTCAACATATCCTAAAATATTTTTATTCCTTCTTTTATTTGTAGGTGGGAGGAGGAGGTTCGGCTTCCGGAACTTCGAGTTTCGAAGTGAAGCAGTTGGAACAGCAAAATGCCAGATTACGTGAAACTCTCGTGAGAATGAGAGATTTCTCCGCGCACGAAAAACACGAATTCCAAAAACTTCAGAAAGATTTAGAACAGAAGAAGTCTGAAATTATGGAATTGAGCCGTACGAAGGAGAAATTGTCGGCGAGAGTCGAAGAGATGGAACACCAAATAGCCGACCTGCAAGAACAGGTAATTTTTTAAAGAATTGATTTAATTATTATCGAGAGCTCTTGAGAAAATTCAATATTTTTATTTATTGAATCTGCGAAGTACATGGGTCTAGAAGCGTCAGTCGAATCGTGAACTGCATGCAAGCAAGATTATTCTCAATATTATTGATTACAGGTCGATGCTGCTTTGGGTGCTGAAGAAATGGTCGAGTTGCTCGGTGAGAAGAAAATGGCCTTGGAAGAGAAAGTCGCAGAGTTGGAAGAAGCTGTTTCAGATTTGGAAGCTTTACAGGTTCGTACTTTTCTACCCATTTTTTTTTCTGTTCATGTTTTTAGACTATTTCTAAATATTTAATAGCTTATTTTTTATCAATAAAGCATGTCTTTTTTATAGGATATGTCAGATCAACTCGCAGAGTCGTCTAAAGAACTAGAACTTGAGCTGCGAGAGGAATTGGACCTCGCTTTAGGATCTGCTCGAGATGCTCAAAGACATCGAGATGCAGCTCTTGAAACTCTTGCAGATCGTGAACTCACGATTGCCAAATTCCGGGAATTGACTCATCAATTGCAGGATCAGTGTCTACAACTTCAGCAACGCGTACAAAGTACCGAGTCTACGATGACAGGAAGCAGAGGTGCGCATTAATTTCTAATTAAAATACCTTTCAGATTAATAAATATCAGATATTTTTTTAGTCTAAAATTTCAGAGGAATTAATTATTATTTTTGTTTTTAGGTGCGGAGCAACAGTTGGCAGACATCCTCGACTTCCAGAAGACCTTCGCAGAAACTCGAGCACAAACCAAGGCCGTGGATCTTGAACTTCGACGTTTGGAAACCGAAGAAGCTCGATGTCACGTACGATATTTGTTGTCATTCATGCCACCGGCGTTTATGATTCGAGGTGGTGATCACGATGCGATTCTGATGCTTCTTCTGATACCAAGGATGACGCAAAAAACGGAGATTTTGGTCTTGCAAGTACGAGATAAATATAGACAGATTGAGAAAATCGATAGGTTCGTTTATATTTTTAAGTTAGGAAAGTTTTCCAACCTGCATGCGCATTTTATTTAAAAAGGGATTCTACGTAAATTCTCTTTTAAAATTTCAGAACTGGTGTAGTCAAAGGCCACTCCGTGGCTCAATTTGCATTCAGATCTCGACTATGCAGTCACATGTACGCTTTGCAAACATCCCTTGGTTGTTTCGAATCAGCTTTAAACAATTGTAATCCAGAAATGTTACTGAAAGCAGGAGCTGCGTATCCAGAAATGGCAGCTCAAGAAAAGTGCCTCGATTCTTTAATAGAATTAGCAAAACGAGATCAACTAGATGAAAACCTTCCGATGGACGCAGTCGAGAAATGCTGCACTTACTTTGCTACAATGTTTTCAATATTATTTGGAGAAAACAGTTTTGCTAATCAAGCCAAGATGGTTATAAATGGAACAAGAACCTTGGGTAGTTGTTGTGAAGCAATTACGACGGATGCTTCAGCTATTAAAACTTTGATTGATGGCGAAGGCGGTGGCATAGGTAAAGATCTAGAAATAATTTAAGACCTCTTTAAAAATATTTTTTGAATGAATAATTTTCAATTCTAAAAATACATGGTTAAAGTAAAAATATTTTATTGCAGGATTATTGTGTCAACACGTGGAAACTACTTGCGAGGTTGTTCAACAGCATCTTAAATCTGCAAGGCGGAGAGTTCCACGTGAACATTTGGTTGCATCTTCTCCAGCCGAAGCGAATTTGGGATTGGATAAAGACTGGATTGAACAACTGACTACTTGTTATCAACATGGAACTAAGATTATGAAAACTTTCCAGGATTTGACAAAGAGTGCCCTTCAAGCTATTACTGCAAACGGAGGTAATATTCGTTATATATTGTAGAGTGTTGATTAACAGTGTTAGTAATGCAAGAAACCATACTTGAGTTAGATTGAAATGCTATTTATTATATCAGATCTGGACTCTGGTCTCACGGCACCAAAACTGAAAGAAATGGCGGCAGCTTCGACGGAAAAAATATACGACACTGAGGATTTGGGACCGGTGGCTTCAATTAAGGCCAGTTTATCAGTAATTCAACAAGCAGCTGCTAATTTAGCACAAAAGATGGCCGAATGCGAAAATGAATTGGCAATCTCTGGAAATGCAGTACCACGGCAACAACCAACAAGTGGAGAACCAACGAACCCGATTTTGATCAGGGCTCAAGTCGTCAAAAAAGAAGCCGAAGAGACGAAAGTTCTCAGCAGGTAATAATTTAAATCAAATTCTAACATTCTAGTTTTCTGGTTTTGATATTAATTGTATCTATTGTTTATAACTTGCCATTTATTAATCAAGTACTTTCTCTTTAGAAAACTTGAATCCAGGGATAGTGATATTCGAGAAGCGAGAATCGCTTTACGAGAGAAACAAGAAGAAATTTCTGAGATGACTCTTAGAAAAGAATTGGCTGAAAAGCGTCTTGCTACTCAACAACACGAACATGAATTGAACCTTGAAAAACTGAAACGAAAACTGGAAGAGGCTCAGAACCAACTAAAGCGAAAGGTAAAATACATTATATACGTTATGTAAATTATTGCATTTTTGAAAATTAATTATTAATGATTATTGTGATTCCATTTTGCAGGAAAAGGAATTTGAGGAAACGATGGACCATCTGCAAACTGATATCGACAGTTTAGAGTCTGAGAAGGGTCAGTTGAAAGAAAAATTAAAGTCTTATGGAAAGAAACCCATACCATCTTTGTCTGGAGAAGGAGTTACGGGAAGTTATTTAGATTCAAGTTTGCCAAGCGTACCTGTTCAAGATAATCAGCTTTTGTTAAGTCAAATTGCGGCCCTTAAAGAAGTTGTAAATAGTGAACAACAACAGAAACGGAAATTGTTGGCTGAAGATATGAGAAAGAAATTAGACTCACTGAGTCCGTTGCCCGTTATCAACAAGAAGACTGTTGATCCTAAGCTTTATGAATTGAGAAAACGAAGATCTGAACTCATAAAGGTAATTTATTATAAATACAGTTATATCAATTTGTCTAAAATAAATAAAAGGATTTTGTCTGATATTAAACTTCTTTTCAGGAAATAAACAAAGTTATGATATTCCCCACTGTTCCTGACTTGACTCGCCCTACTCTCATAACAAGAGAAACACCAGTTTTGGAAAAAGCAATGCCTGCTTTCACTTTATTGCAGCGGCAGATGACTTTAAAGGATTTGAAAGAGCGAGCTGATCAACTGGGTGTAAGTTCTTAATATTAATAGAGCCTAGTTTAGACACTATCCAAAATATTTATTTTTTTAATTTTTCAGAGCGAAATACGTGAGGAGGTAATAAAAAGGACTTTTGGTGGAAGAGCAGAGGCAAATTTCGCCATCTTTCCAAGTCTAGAAATGGCAGCAGCTATGAAAGAAAAAGAAAGTATGCTGGTAGCGGAAATTAATATACCACACAAAGGTCCAGCCCAATTGATCAAGATGAACGTAGGTACTCAAGAGTTAAGGAAGGTTCACACTCTTGTATGTTACTGAATGCTTTTTTGAGTCGGTGTAGATATGCATATAATAAATTTAAGTTCTGCGAACTTCTTAATTAATTGTTAATAGTAAATCGAATCTAATTTGATATAAAGAATAGAGAGTGGACATTGTTTAGCTAATTTATGAAACGTTAATCTTATTTTACTCTAATAGCTTACTGTTTATCGATGGGCGCATTTTTATATTCAAATTTGTACTTTACTTTATTTATTCATATTAAAACAGTATTGCTTTATTGTCAAATTAAGTTTACGTGAAGAAATATACGGCCCTTATAATTACATTAAAAAATGTTCTGTTATTTGCAAACATAAAGTTAGCGAAATTAAATTTGCTTTTATGATAAATAATATGTGCCGTTAAATCTAGATCGAGATTTCCTATAATATCAACTGTTCAAATACACGTGAACGAATCAGAAAATTTCTGTATTGAACCGAATTTTCTCATTGGTAGACACGAGCTTTCGGCTTGTGTATAAAAGCTCGGTTTTCCGACTGGAATTATTAATTCTGTGTGGTCTCTGGCAACGAAGGATTTAGCTCATAAAATTCAACTTCAAAGGCCAAATCTTCAAAATACCGAAGAAAGTCGTAACTGGAAAAGCAGAAAAGAAGAAAGAAATGGAGAAGAAAAGTAAGGAAGCAGAAAAAAATAAAGGGACTGCTAAAAAGAAAGTGATAGTGAAGAAGAAGAAAGTTTTCGAAAAGAAGAAAACGGAAGAGAAAGTGTTAAAAAAGAAGTTGCTGGCAGGAAGGAAAAAATCAGCTGAAGAGAATAAAGAGATTGCTAACAAGAAAGTGGCGCAGGAGAAGAAGAAAGTTTTGGAAAAGAAGAAAACGGAAGAAAAAGTGTTAAAAAAGAAGATGCTGGCAGGAAGGAAAAAACCAGCTGAAGAGAATAAAGAAATTGCTAACAAGAAAGTAACGCAGGAGAAGAAAAAAGTTTTGGAAAAGAAGAAAACGGAAGAGAAAGTGTTGAAAAAGAAGATGCTAGTGGGAAGGAAAAAACCAGCTGAAGAGAATAAAGGAACTGCTAACAAGAAAATGGCGGTGAAGAAGAAGAAAGTTTTCGAAAAGGATCAAAAGGTGGAGAAAATATTGACAAAGATGCTGAAGGAAAGGGAAAAACCAGCCGAAGAGAAAAAAGTGATAAAGCCAAAGGGAAACTACAATAACTATTTAAAAAAAATCTTGAAGATACTTCAACCTGATATTTCTATTTCCCGGGAAGCCTTGAGTTACGTTAATGATTTTCTAAATGACATTTTTCATCGTATCGCCTCTGAGGCATCAAGATTGACAAAAGATCGAAACAGCACAACACTAATCCATCCAGAAATAGAAAACGCAGTAAAAATTCTATTTTCTGGCTTGCTGAAAAAGCATGCAATCATTGAAGGAACGAAAACGATTATGAAATACAACAGAAACACGAAGGATTGATTTCTTCACACGGTTTTGTTTGTAAACAAACATTATAACTACTACTTATTTTTCTGATTATTTTTTTAGTTCTGTTTTCTGTTTTGCCAACTGGGCTTAAATTTTATTTTGCATTTCGAAAAAATGGTCCTTTTTAGGGCCACCAATATGCAAAAATTATATAATAATTATGCAAAAGCGTATCCTTTATTTTTTTTTAATGCAAGAAATATTATGATTTATTTTGCTATAATGTTTTCGCTCGAGGTTTGAAGAGGTTTCGTTGGAAGATAAGTTTTGTTTATGATTAGCTTCAAGGTCAACCTGCAAGTGACTGAATTTATTCGCCATAATATTTAAGTATGTAAATACTGGAAAACAACAAACGAAAAACGTATGTCAATGATTTGACGCATTCAATTCCATTCAATTCTGCTGGTTTCAGAGTTGACAGTTTCTTCATTCTTTAAAGAAGATTCTAAAAACCTATAAACTTAAAAACATGATATTTTTACATTATTTGATTCCATAAAAGTTTTTTATTCACAAAATCTGTAATAGAAATTTAAAAAAATGGCGAATATAGCAGCATATCGTTTGGCTCGAAATTATACCATGCCAGCTATAGACGAACGAATTGCTGATTTACTGAAAAGGAGAATTGCTACTGAAGGAGTGCCTATCGAAAGTACTAAAGAACGTCTTGTAAGTTTTATATTAAAATTCGAACCGCCTATTATAATTGCTTACTTATTTAGATATTATTTTAATAATAATGAAGGAAAATTTTTTAAATTTCATTTTAAGTTGTTTATCTTTATTTTCAGCTTAAATTTAAAGAAAGTCGAAATTTGAGACAAGGATTATTAAAAACGACTCATCGACACGTTCTGGAAGTTGTGGCTTATATTTTAGATACTGAAGCAGCTTTTTTAGAGGAAGGAATTATTGATAAGGACGAATATGTAAATACTTTCAGCAGCTTTTTTAGAGAAGGAGGAAGAAAAGCAGTTCTTGTATATCTTCAACCTATGTCACCTCCACCATTTGGTAACTAACATTTTCCTATATTTTTGCATATAATTTGAAGAATCAGCTGATAAATTTAATTCAATAATTAATTTAATTCAATTTTTTATATAGAATCTGGTCGCTGGAATCCACAACTTACAAAAGAAAAAGAGGTTTTGCGATGTGTTGTGACTGATGGTACAACGGAAAAATTCTGTGGAGAATGCGTCATAGTTTATCGATTGCGGAATAATATTGAATTTGAAATGAAACAATTATTAGAAGTAATTTATGTACAAATTACTTAAACTTAATTATTAAACATTTAAAAAATATTTAAATTAACTTGCAGAAAAATTATTTAAGTAAATTTATCTCGAGTAATATTAAATAATTCTTCGGTAGGAAACCTATTTTGCATATATGGAAGTGGATCCAGTATCAAAAAGTGCTCTATCAGCCATTTCTGATCTCATATCTCGATTAAATAAACCAAACATAACAGCCAATGTTCAGTGGGGAGATTTACTGAAATCTGAGGCAGGTCAAAAAATTAAGGACAACTTTATTGGTGATTTTCTAGATTTTTGTAACTTTTTGAGCAGTAAGTTTGTTTATAAATAGTAGCACTGATTAATGACTGAATATTGTTTAATTATTTTATCAAAAATTAATTTTTATAAACAGTGACTAAACTTGACTTGGATAATACTTTAAAATTTTCTATTGACTGGGACATTTACGAGAAATGTTTGTCAACGCCAGAAGACTTTGAGATGTGCAGTAAAAAGTTTGAAAATTTATTAGCAGTTGAAGAAAATGTTAAGACCTGGATGAAAATTATGGAAAGGGTATTAATCATAAAAATACATTTTTAATAAGTGAATTCAAAAGTTTTATGAGGATAATTTTTTATGATGGCAGCTTATGTTTTTAATCGACTTTAGGCTATTGTTGAAAGTCAGCAATTGCGGAGGGAAACAGAAACAGTTGGACCAACTGAGGAACTTACATATTGGAGAAGGATGCTAGCTCGTTTTTCATCCATTGTGGAACATCTAAAATTGCCTGAAACACAAAAGTTCATTCAATTTCTTGAAAAAACCAAATCAAAACTATTAAAGGTTCGAGGATTTTAATCTAAGAATAGTTTTATTAATATTAAAAATATTAACTGATTTACATTAAAAATTATTTACAGAAATGGAAGAGACTAGAAAATCAAGTTATGATAGTACAGATATTGGCTCAAGATAATGTGAAATATTTATACGCATTAGAAAAATTCATCCAGCCTTTGTACAGATTAAATCCAACAAAAATTGGTGATTATTTACCAGCACTTATGTATGCGATTCGAATGATTTATTCGACTTCTCGATTTTTTAATACGAGGAGAATGGTTACTGCTGTATTCGTTAAGGTATAGGTAATTTATTGGTAAATATCTAACTACCTAAATATTTAAAAGAATGGATTTTATTTTTAAAATCTTGATATTAAGTCAATGTATATAATCTTTTAGATAACGAATCAAATGATCTTAGCATGTAAGGCATATCTGAATGAAAACGGGACCCTGAAAATTTGGGAAGATTCAAAATCAGCACTAATTTTAAGAATGAAGGTAAAACCTAAAAATTTTTGAAAAGAAATAATTTCTAACATTGTATTAATATTTTTAAATTATTTCAGGATTGTATTGAACTCTGTGATCGGTATTTTGAGTGTTACAATGAAATGCGAAAAAAAGTGAAGGAATCCTCAAGAGAAAATTCATTTGAAGTTTCGGAGATGTACGTCTTTGGGAAATTCAACACTTTTAAACAGAGGCTGCACAAAGTTAGTTAATCGGCATTAAATTAACAGAGATTATCTATTGATATCTTTATTCTTAAATAATTTTTTTCATTTTTTAGCTCATTGATGTACTTGAAACGACTCTCACATACTCAATTTTGCACAGTTCAACTATTGAGGGTATTGACGTTTTTGCAAAAAAATTTACTGCTTTTTTTGATAAAGTAGCTTCACAAACTTATGATCCCCTGGATCATAGAAAACTTTATTTCGAACCTGATTATGCCGAGTTTAAGAAAAATGTTGCGGAAACAGAGGAAGAGCTACGAGCATTCCTTTTCCAAACTGTTTCACAAGTCCCAACCACAACTCAGGCACTGCAATTAGTTTCCAGGTACTTTATCAATTTTTAATTTAATTCCAAGAAATTTTTAATAACACTTCAGTATCTACAATTTTTGGATAATTTTATTATTAGTAAATATTTTTACACAGATTCGAAAAGTTGAATTTCAAAATTCTGAATATAGACCGAAAATACTTGGAACTTGTTTCCTCTTATAAACACGAAGTTGAAGAAGTCAGAGATAGATATAATGAAAATCGATCAATGCCACCTCTTCCTCGCGACATTCCACCGATTGCTGGCCGAATTTTGTGGATTCGACAACTTTACAGGCGAATTGAGGCACCAATGGATATTTTTAAAAGAAGGGAACGAGTCATCACTCATGAAAAAATGCACAGTGTTATTAAAATATATAATGCACTCATTAGTGTTTTTATTCACTATGAAATGATATATCACAAAGCCTGGTACGACTCTGCAGAAGTAGTAAGTTGACTAAAATAGAACAATTAGTTAACAGAGAGACTTATGAAAAAAAAATCTATCGCCGCCTGGATATTCATTTAAATAAAATGAAAATATTCAATTTTGAAGTTAGATTTTGAATTCTTCGTTTTATGCAAAATGTATCGAAATTAAATATTTTTTCGCTCTGTATTCAGTCTTATCTTTGAAAGAAGATTAGCGCTACAGAGCGAAAAGATATTTATCTACAATTTTCGTTGAGTAAAATGAAGAATAGAATTTTGAGCTTAACACTTGGATTCAACGTCCTATAATTGGTATGAAAATATTTTTGTGTAGGTTCGTTTGGCCTTGACTTCTCCTCTACTAGTGCGTAATCCAAAAACAAACAAGTACACGTTGAATTTTGATCCTTACGTTGTAGAAGTTATTCGAGAATCAGAACACATGTCAAGATTTGGACTCGATGTTCCTGATTTTATCAAAATTATAATGTTCTGTAAAGAAAAAATTTTTGCATCATTTGAGACAGTAAAAGGGTTGGTAGCTGAAAATGATGCTTTGAGGTAATTTCCGACAGAAAATTGAGAAATATTTATAATATTAATAATAATATGAACTCTATTGAATTAAATGAAATGTTGCATCTTTTCAGACGGTTCATTCCACTTTTGTTTCTGAATTTAATGAAGCCCTCCTTTGTAAAATTGGAAGTGGCCTTCCAGGCTTGTTTATCAGTTGTAACCTGGGCTTCCTTAAAAATTTCAGAAGTTTGCGACGACATAAGAAACACAATACAAGATGTTAATGTTTTTACCAAGGAAGTGAAAGATATGAAGGAGGCAAGAGTTGACGAGGTTTTTGAATCAATAGTGAAAACCACGTTAATAAAATTAGGAAATAATCCTATGTTTCCTAATGAATTCTTCGAATCCAATGTCACCTTTAAAAATACGATAGCAGTTGAATTAGAAATAAAATCTGCAGCAGCAGAAAAGTCAGTTGTCGCTATTATTAATAAATTTATGAACTTGATCACTGATCCAAGTGTAGAAGAAAGCAAGTACGACTGGCTGGATCCTGAAAAACTTAATAAACCAGTTGGATCTCAAACTAAACTTACAAAGGAACCATACGAACCTGGTGAGGATTATAACATTATTTAATATATAAATAAATATTTTAAATCTTAATATTTCTTTATAAGAAATTCAGAATGACTGTTAAAAATTAGTAATCATTCATTTTTAGGATTTGGAAAAGTGGACAGAACAGCGAAAATAAACTTAAATCAGTTGCACAACGACTGCATGGAATTATTTGCGTATTTTAATTTTAAATTGATTGAGGCTTTAGTAAAAAGTACTAGAAATGCGTTGGATATGTTAAAAAAACGGGTGGGGATGACAAGGTGAAACAATTTTTTTGTTAATTTCATAAAATACAATTTTATAAATATTTTATGAAAATTTGAAATAAAGTTAAAAATAAATATTGCAGTGTTTTGTTGAGAGAAAATGTAATCGAAGGAGAAGCATCTTTATTATTAACCTACTTCATATTACAAATACCAAATATTGTGATATCACCGAATATAGACGAGTTGCAAAATTATTTTTCAAAAGTAATAACAAATGTGATAGAGACACACAAAGAAATAATAATGTGGGGTCAACGTGACTTTTCCAAAGAAGGAAAGACTTTGGAACCTGATCAAAGTAAATTCATTAGCAATTATTATATTTTTTTATGTGGTAAATATTTACGTTTACCATTTTTTTAGCATCAGAACGCAAGAAAAATTTACGAAATTATCATCAAAGCGTTGCTGATCATAAAGAAATTATTCGAAGTACATTGGGTTTGCAGGGAGCAATACTTATTTTGAAAAATGATATAGGATTTTTAGCCAAAGTATATTTTAAATTATTATTTACAATAATTACAAAAATATTCTTTTTTTATCATCCTCTCTTTTTTCGTTTAGAAATATCTTCACTATTCTTACATTTGGGCAGAAGATAGAGAAGATCAGTTGCAAAAATTCGTGGATTCAAAGCCAATCACTCAAGAAATAAAAGAAAAATTTCTCGAATTTGAAAATCGGTTTACAGAAATAAACTCCCTGCCTAATCATCATATTGTGGGCCCTATTCAAATTAATATGGGTAAATAATTTTCCTCATTGATTTTAATTACGATAATTTTAATTAATTTTTCCTTTCCAATATTCAAAAATATCAAATGTATCTTCTTTTGCTAGAAAAATTAAAATTCGCTTTGATGGTTGAGGCTCGTGCTTGGAAATCGACTTTCGGGTCAATTCTTTCAAAAACTTACAAGGAAAAACTAAAAAAAATCACTGAATATATAGACGACAAAAATAAAGTTCTAGCAAGGAATATTAAAGATTTGGAGGACGTGAGAGTAGCAATGAAGTGTCTGGGAGAAATTCGAGACGATTTCATAACTTTAGATATGGAATTAATTCTAATAGAGGAAACCTACGCTTTGATGGGAAAATTCAATATCGAATTTTCCAAAGAGGAACAAGACACAGTGGACAGTCTTCGATATAATTTTTCAAACTTGCTGCGAAAGGTAAATAAAATAATTATTTTCCGTTTCTGTGGAATATCGTTTTTATATAATTAATTACTTACTTTTAATTCGCCAGGCTAAGCAAGTTCAACAAACCATATGTGAAATGCAAGAACCTTTGAAAAAAGAATTAATTAATGGTGTGGAAGTTCTTAAAAAAGAAGAAGCAGATTTCGATATTGATTTCGAGAAAAGTGGGCCAATGGTTGAAGGATTACCAGCAAAAGAAGCCAGTGAAAGGTATTATTTAAAAAAAAATAAATATTAGTAAAGTTAATGAATTCTGCACAAAATTTATGAAAAATGTATTTTTCTTTTTTTTAGAATGATATTGTTTCAAGCTCGGTTTGATGAATTATGGGAAAGATTTGAAACATATAGTAGTGGCGAAAGTTTATTTGGTATTGAACAGACCGAATATCCAATTCTAGAACAACGAAAAAGGGAATTAAATTTGTTGCAAAAGTTGTACACTTTATATTTACAAGTGAATCGTGCAATAGATGGTTATTTCGAGTTGCCTTGGTCCGAAGTTGACATCGATGTCATCATATCTGAACTAACTGATTTCCAGAATAGGTTCATTATAAGATTTTCGATTGTAACATTAAGGGCGTTGGACCCAAGTGTCAAGCTCCAAATTCCATTCTCCATTTTATTCAACGAAAATTATAGATAAATATTTTTTCGCTCTGTAGCGCTAATCTTTTTTCAAATATAAGACTGCATACAGAGCAAAAAAATATTTAATTTCGATACTTTTTGCATAAAATGAAGAATTAAAAATCTAATTGCAAAATTCAATATTTTCATTTTACTTAAAAAATATTTGAATTAGATATTTTCTCGCTCTGTGCGCATAATTCTAGTTAAAAATTGATTAATTATGCAAAGGGAAAAAATTCCAAATTTAATATTTTTTGAGTAAAATGAAGAAATCGAATTTTTAGATTAGAACTTGGCTCCAACACCCTTAAATTAAAAAAAAATGAAATTATAACTTTTCCAAAAATATGTTTCATTTATCAGGTGTCGAAAATTGCCAAAAGCCATGAGGGAATGGCCAGCTTACATAGATCTGAAAAAGAAAATTGACGATTTCAACGAAACTTGTCCATTGTTGGAATTGATGGCGAATAAAGCAATGAAAGATCGACACTGGGAAAGAATGTCGAAACTGTGCAACTACTTTTTCGATATTGAATCTGAGAGCTTTACTTTGGCTGATGTGATGAAAGCTCCTTTGCTAAAATACAAAGATGATGTGGAAGTGAGTAAAATCCAATACTTTAGATTTTGATTTGAACATTAACAAAATTCAAAATATTCGGTATTTGTCTTGCAGGATATATGTATCAGCGCAGTGAAAGAGAAAGATATAGAAAGCAAATTGAAACAGGTGATAGCTGATTGGGCAATCGTTGATTTGCAATTTTCACAATTTAAGCAGAGAGGAGAATTATTGCTTAAGGGTACAGAAACTGCAGAAATAATTGCGCTACTCGAGGACAGTTTGATGATTATAAGTTCACTCATAGCTAATCGGTAAATTAGATTAATTATTTTTAAATGTTTGTTATTAAGGGTATTAGAGTCAAGTTTCAATCTAAAAACTCGATTTCTTCATTTTACTCAACAAATATTAAATTTGGAATTTTTTCCCTCTGTATAATTAATCAATTGTTATCTAGAATTATGCGTACAGAGCGAGAAAATATCTAGTTCAAATATTTTTTAAGTAAAATATAAATATTGAATTTTGAAGTCAGATTTTGAATTCTTCATTTTATGCAAAACGTATCGAAATTAAATATTTTTTCGCTCTGTATGCAGTCTTATATTTGAAAACAGATTAGCGCTACAGAGCGAAAAAATATTTAACTATAATTTTCGTTGAGTAAAATGGAGAATGGGATTTTGAGTATAACACTTGGGTCCAACGCTCTTAAATGATTTTACTTTATTTAATTATTCCTAATTTCAGATATAACATGCATTTCAAGAGAGAAATTCAATTATGGCAAAATAAATTGAGCAATACTTCGGAAATATTGGCCAAGTGGTTAAATGTTCAGAGTTTGTGGGCTTATCTCGAAGCCGTTTTTATCGGGGGTGATATTTCAAAACAATTACCTGCTGAGGCAAAGCGATTTAATGTAAGTGACGGATGTAAATTTAAAAAAGAGTTCCGTACAAAGTATTTAATTTATTAAATTTTCTGTGTTTATTTCTTTACAGAGTATAGATAAATCTTGGGTCAAATTGATGTATCATGCACATGATAAATTAAATGCAGTGGAAACATGTACTGGAGATGAAACGATGGGTCAAATGTTACCTTATTTATTAGAACAGTTAGAATCTTGTCAAAAATCACTCAGCGGGTGAGGAACAAGACAAATCAGTTTAAAATCAATTTCACAGTCAGATCTGTTAATTATTTTGAATACGATCTTTAATCTTTTTTAATAACAGATATTTGGAAACGAAAAGAGTCACTTTTCCCAGATTTTGTTTTATATCCGATCCGAGTTTGTTGGAAATTTTAGGGCAGGCTGCTGATTCTCATACGATTCAAAAATATCTTGACGGTTTCTTTGACAACATTGGTAAAGTAAGAAATTGTTTTCACTTAAGAATTACTAATTCTTAATCACTAATAATTATCACAAACAATTTATCACAAATAATTTTAAATGAAAACATTTATTATTGATATATTTTACAGTTGGATTTTCACGAGAAAGAATACGATAAGATCATAAACATGTATTCTCGCGAGGGAGAGAAAATTGCACTTGAAAAAGATGTTATCTGCACAGGAGGGGTAGAAAATTGGCTTAATACTTTGCTGCAAGTGCATCAATTTTCTGTTGGATCTGTGATATCACAAGGCTTGCAAACTCTTACGAATCCTGACATTGATCTGTTGTCAATCATAGACAACTCTGTTTTGCAGGTGAAGATTTACCTTCCTCGTAAAATTATTGACTCTCCTATCCAAAGAATAAAAGCTTTCATGATCTTAATTTAAACAATTTAATTTTAGGTAGGACTTCTAGCCTTGCAAGTTCTATGGACACGTGATTCTGAGGTTGCTTTAGTAGCTTCCAAACGTGATAAGAATATAATGAAGAAAACTAATCAATGGTTCTTGGATTTACTAAATGACCTAATTGAAGTCACTGTGAAAGATCTGACAAAATATGCGAGAGCTAAATACGAAGCTCTTATAACAATTCACGTTCATCAGAGGTTGATATTTTTTTTTGAATAGTAGCTTCTCTATACAGTTTTAAAAATATAACGTCCATTAATCTAAATTTTACTTTAAAATAGAGATATTTTCGACGAACTTTTTCGCCTCAGAATCAGAAATATACAGGACTTTGAGTGGCTGAAGCAAGCCAGATTTTATTACGATGCAGATTCAGAAGAGGTTCCTATTGGAATCACAGATGTTACATTTACTTATCAAAATGAGTTTCTTGGGTGCACTGATCGTCTAGCAATTACACCTTTGACAGATAGGTGTTATATAACACTTGCTCAAGCAATAGGTAAATGCAAATCTTCGAATAATGTGTTGTTTTCAATTGTTTTAAATATTGTTACATACTGGAAAGAGTTTTTAAGCTTTATTCTTTCAATTTTAGGAATGAATTTCGGGGGAGCTCCAGCAGGTCCTGCTGGCACTGGAAAAACAGAAACAACTAAGGATATGGGCAAAGCTCTTGGAAAATATGTTGTTGTGTTTAACTGCTCTGATCAAATGGATTTTAGAGGTCTTGGACGAATTTTCAAGGTTCGATTAAAACAATTTGTTTTTCTGTATTCATTGCAATACAAATTCAAAACTATTGAAAATATTTTTTGAACAGGGGCTGGCTCAAGCTGGCGCATGGGGCTGTTTTGATGAATTCAATCGAATTGATCTCCCCGTTTTATCAGTGGCTGCTCAACAAATAGTGATTGTCTTGAATGCGAGAAGAGAAAAGAAATCGTCATTTCTTTTTAGGTAGAATTTTTATTTTGTATTTAGAATCAAACAAGTTCAAAGTAATTTTATTATATTGAATTTGACAGTGATGGAGAAACCTATTCCATTGACTATGAATTTGGATTGTTTATAACAATGAATCCTGGATATGCGGGTCGACAAGAATTGCCCGAGAACCTGAAAATACAATTTAGAAGTGTGGCGATGATGGTTCCTGACAGACAAGTACTGATATAAAGATTATTGTATGAAGATTTTAAATGCAATATTTTAATTGTCATTTTAATTTTAATTTTGAACAATAGATTATCATGAGAGTGAAACTCGCTGCTTGTGGTTTTAAAGAAAATATAATCCTCTCAGAAAAATTCTTTACACTCTATAAACTTTGTGAAGAGCAACTTAGTAAGCAAGTCCATTATGATTTTGGCCTGAGAAACATTTTGTCATGTTTACGTACAATGGGTGCACAGAAACGTGCTCATCCTGGAGAATCTGAAGAAACTACTTTAATGAGAGTCTTGAGGTAAAATTGATTAAATTTAATTTATATGTTTATGTAACTAAGAGAAAGCTTTTTTTTAATAATACATATTTGCAGAGACATGAATTTATCAAAACTGGTAGATGAAGATGAGCCACTTTTTCTATCTCTTATCGAGGACATGTTTCCAGGAATTAAATTATCTGTACAGACTTATAAGGATTTACAAAAAGCAATCGCTAATGCAACTGTTAGTCTAGGAATTATGAATCACCCCGAATGGAATTTAAAAACAATTCAAGTATGATTTTGATCTTTTTCTAATTATGTAATGAAATAAGCCTTAGATTTAACCTTGTATAAATTATTATTAATTTTTTTTAATAAAAATTTTAGTTGTATGAAACTTCACTTGTACGTCATGGACTGATGGTATTGGGCCCAACTGGTTCAGGAAAAACGCGTTGCATGTGGGCTTTAATGAAAGCATTAACAGAATTGGGTGCTCCTCACAAGGAAGTCAGAATGAACCCCAAGGTTATTTAAGTAACTTAATTGATGATAAATAATTAAATCAATTATTTTATTTTATTATTAATTTAACGACTACTTTAGGCAATAACGGCATCACAAATGTTTGGAAAACTGGACGTAGCAACAAATGATTGGACTGATGGAATATTTTCAACTTTGTGGAGAAGATCTACCCAGTTGAAGAAAACCGAAAATCTCTGGATTGTTTTGGATGGTCCTGTAGATGCTGTGTGGATTGAAAATTTAAATTCTGTTTTGGACGACAACAAAACTTTAACGTTAGCGAATGGTGATCGTATAATAATGGCTTCGAATAGCAAACTTGTTTTCGAACCTGATAATGTCGATAATGCATCACCTGCAACTGTTTCGAGAATGGGGATGGTTTTCGTCAGTGCTTCTGTATTAAAATGGAACCCCATCTTAGAGGTATTAAAATATTTTTAATAAGAGGGTTTACTATGAAATATCGCTGTCTGTTATATCTTAAATAATATTTAAACACTCCTTTACTAATTTTTAATACAATTTTTAATAAAAGGCCTGGCTGATTAAACGACCAAACGAAGCAGAACTTTTTCGAACATTATTTAAAAAAATATATGACGATGCACACTTGTTTGTTCAAACAAAGTTGACGGCAAAAATGGCCCTTCTAGAAGCGTTATATATTCGACAGTGTATCGATATACTGGAAGGCTTGCTTACCCTAGATAATGATCCATCAAGTAAAAATATAAAACTACTTATTTAAAACATATTTAAACTTATTTTAGAATTAAATAGGTTTTTGAGTTTCTTAAAATTAAATTTCCCTATTTGCATATTTTCAGAATCTTTCTCGGAATCGCACTTAGAAAAGTTTTTCTTATTTTCTTTAATGTGGAGTTTGGGTGCAGTGCTAGAACTTGATGGACGAACAGCATTGCAAGAATTTCTTATCACTCATCCCTCTAAATGTGATTGGCCAAAGTGCACGGTTAATTCTCTAAATTTTAAAAATGGAATAAATCAATTAAAATTTATCATAATTCAATTTTTAATTTGATTTTTTACATTTTTATAGGATGATGAAACCATATTTGAATTTCTCGTGTCAGAGAAGGGAAAATGGATTCATTGGAATGTTAAAGTTCCTGAATTTGAATATCCGGTGGAGGAAGTCCTGCAATATTATAATATTTTAGTTCCTAACGTCGATAATACGAGAACTTTATTTCTGATGGATGTAATTGCAAAACAAGAAAAGGCTGTTCTCTTAATTGGTAAGCTCTAAATATAGATTTATAAAATCCAAATTATTTTATTTTAATCATTTAATATTGAAATAGGTGAACAGGGGACAGCAAAAACTGTTATGATTAAAAGCTACATGTCTAAGTTTGATCCTGAATATCATCTAAACAAGTCCTTCAATTTCTCATCTGCATCCACTCCTAACATGGTTCAGGTAAAATATTTCTGAAGCTTTTAAATATAAATTCAATTTTCTTTTTATGTTATAATGATTGAATTGTTTGAATTGATTTAATATAATTTTTATGAATCAAGCGTATATTTGAAAGCTACGTGGAAAAACGTGTTGGAACAACTTATGGTCCACCCGGTGGTAGAAAAATGACAATATTTATTGACGATATAAATATGCCGGTTATAAATGAATGGGGAGATCAGATAACGAATGAAATAGTTCGTCAACTAATGGAATATAAAGGATTTTATTCATTGGATAAGCCTGGCGATTTTTCCACATTGCAAGATATAATGTTAATGGCTGCGATGATTCATCCTGGTGGTGGAAGAAATGATATTCCACCTCGAGTGAAGAGGCAGTTCAATATTTTTAATTGTACCTTACCTTCCAATAAATCCATGGACACTATATTCAGTAAGGAATATATATTTAACTGTAAACATATAAATTAATATTTTGCAGAATTAATGAAGGGATTATTTTTTTTAGGTTCTATAGGTCAAGGATATTTCAACAACTTCAGATTTCCTGAAGTTATAGTAGAATTTCTTCCAAAATTAATACCCATGACGAGAATATTGTGGCAGAAAACAAAAGTTAAAATGCTTCCAACGCCAGCCAAGTTTCATTACGTTTTTAATTTGAGAGATTTATCTCGAATTTGGGAAGGAATTCTTAGGATAGAAAGGGATGAATGTACTTCTATTACTATGCTTCTGAAAATATGGGAACACGAATGTACAAGAGTGATTTCGGATAGGTAATGGATTTTAAGAATATTTTAATTAGAATTAAAAAATTCTCGAGAATTAGTTTTATTAATTACATATTTTAATTCCTCCAGATTCATCGATGATGCTGATAAAGTTTGGTTTAAAAAAACATTACAACAGACAGCTGAACAGCTTTTGGGTCCAGATTTTCGTCATTATTCTCCCACTGAAACTTATTTTGTCAATTTTCTACGAGAACCTCCAGAGCCAACTGGTAACGAACCAGAAGACTTTGTTCTTGAAGCCCCAAAAATTTATGAAGAAATTCCTAGGTTTATTATCTATATATTTATTATTTGTATCGCTATTGCATTATGGGTGTTGGAGCCAAGTTTTAATCTAAAAATTCGATTTCTTCATTTTACTCAACAGATATTAAATCTGGAATTTTTTCCCTCTGTAAAATTAATTCATTTTTAACTAGAATTATGCGTACAGAGCGAGAAAATATCTAGTTGAAATATTTTTTAAGTAAAATGAAAATATTAAATTTTGAAGATAGATTTTGAATTCTTCATTTTATGCAAAACGTATCGAAATTAAACATTTTTTCGCTCTGTATACAGTCTTATATTTGAAAAAAAATTAGCGCTACAGAGCGAAAAAATATTTAACTATAATTTTCGTTGAGTAAAATGGGGAATGGAGTTTTGAGCTTAACACTTGGGTCCAACGCCCTTAAATCGTTAATTAATAAAGAAAGATAAATAATTATTATTATAATCTTAATTTTTAGCTACGAATTTGTTATCACAAAAGTACATCAGTTTATGGAACAATTCAATGAATATATTCGAGGAATGCATTTGGATTTAGTTCTCTTTCATGATGCCTTGGTACATTTAATCAGAATATCAAGGATTTTGGGAGTGCCAAGAGGAAACGCTTTACTTGTTGGAATTGGTGGATCTGGAAAACAAAGTCTTACTCGTCTTGCCTCTTTTATTGCTGGTTTTGACTTTTTCCAAATTGTTTTGACAAGGTGAATAACTCAAAATTCGAACGTCTTATAATTGTGGAAATTACGTCGAATATATTTGAAATCTTGTGAAAAGAAATGCAAATTTTTATTGAAAAAAATAATTCGATTTCAGGAGTTACAATGTTGGAAGTTTGATGGAAGATTTGCGAAAATTATACCGATTGGCAGGAGCTGGAACGAAAGGAATGACTTTTATCTTTACGGATAACGAAATTAAAGACGAGGCTTTTCTTGAATATCTTAATAACGTCCTGAGTGTCGGTGAAATTGCAAATCTTTTTCCTAAAGATGAATTAGATGAAATTTTGACAACTGTTACTCCTCTCATGAAAAAAGATGATCCTAGAAGACCACCTACTCCAGATAATTTGTATGATTATTTCATATCGAGGGCAAGAAATAATTTGCATATTGCACTATGCTTTTCTCCAGTGAGTCATTTTTTCATCAGTAATAATGAAATTTTTATATTTTTAGGTAATTTCGAATTCAGAATTTAATTTAAATTATAATTATCGCTTTTTTAACTAAAGGTCGGTGAAAAGTTTAGATCTCGATCTCTGAAATTCCCTGGACTTATATCAGGTTGTACAATGAATTGGTTTTCGAGGTGGCCAAAAGATGCTTTGTGTGCGGTTAGTGAACACTTTTTAGGAAAATATCATGTCATATGCTCACCGGAAGTTAAGCGAGAATTAATTCAAGTGATGGGTGACGTTCAGGATTATGTGAACGATACTTGCACAGAATATTTCAACAGGTAAAACAAAATTATTGTTAATTTTCAAAAATAATTTAACATAAAGTACAGAAAAGAAAAAAAAAAGTACTAACATTTTTTTTAACAACAGATTCCGTAGGCAATCCTACGTTACACCGAAGTCATTTCTATCATTCATCAACGGTTATAAAATAATTTATAAACAACGACTTGACAATATAAATATATTAGCTTTTCGTATGAGCAACGGTTTAAAGAAATTAGTTGATGCAGCTGCGCAAGTTGACGAACTTCGGAAAGTCCTTGAAAAAAATCAAGCTGAAATTGCTGTGAAAAATGTCCAAGTGGAAGCTGTAAGTAAAAAGGACTCTATAACAAATACCTAGTTGTTCATATTCAGTTTTTTTATTAATTATATTTTTCTCTAGATTCTTCTCACAGTGAATGAGAAAAAAAGAGATGCAGAAGCAGTGAAAGCTCAAGTTCAAACATCGAAAGAACAAGCAGAGTCTCTATTGAAAATTATTTCAAAGGAAAAATCGGTCGCAGAAAAAAAATTGAAAGCTGCAGAACCAGCTTTACTCGAGGCTGAAGCTGCTCTTCAGGTGCAAAATTTGGAAAACAAAACTCTTCATTTCTTCATCTAATTCTCTATCTGAAATATTTAAAAATAATATAAATCCAATTATTTATAATTCCAGACAATAAAAGCAGCTGATATTTCTACAGTACGAAAATTGGCCAAACCTCCGTATTTAATTACACTTATCATGGACTGTGTTATGATATTGTTTGGAAGAAAATTGGATCTTGTTAAACCAGATACAGAGAGACAGTTTTTGGTACCATCGTGGGGCGAAGCTTTGAAGGTTTTAAGTTTTAGTCATTTTTAAATTATTAAACCAGAAGATTTGACTTACAGTTTGTAAGTAAAATTTTTCCATCCCAGGTTATGGCTGATACCAGATTTTTGTTCAATCTACAAAATTTTCCTAAAGACAATATCAACGGAGAAACAGTCGATTTGATGGTGCCATATTTAAATTATCCTCTGTACACTTATGAAGCTGCAAAAACAGCTTGTGGAAATGTTGCTGGTCTAATATCTTGGACAATAGCCATGGTCAAATTCTACGGAATAAATAAAGACGTTTTACCTCTTAAAGTATGATTTTTTATTTTTTACTAGCAGTTTACTAGTATTTTCATTTCTAAGCTAAAAATAACTATTAATTAATTAACTATCGTTATTTATAGGCCAATTTAGCAATTCAACAAGGAAAACACGATAGAGCCAACCAAAATTTGCAACAAGCTGAAGCATTGTTGAGAGAAAAGGATGAAGAATTAAAGCAAGTGCAGAAAGAATTTGATGGTGTTATGAGCGAGCGTCAAGTAAATAAAAAATGATTAAAATTGAAAAATTAAAGTTAAAAATAAGTGATTAATGATTTTAATTTATTTAATTACTATATTACAGAAAATAGTCGATCTAGCTGATGCTTGTCAAGCAAAAATGGATGCGGCAACTTCAATGATTGATGGTCTTTCTGGAGAAAGAGTTCGATGGATTGATCAATTGGCTATGTTTAAATCTGAAACAGATAGACTTGTAGGAGATGTGCTCATTTTGACTGGATTTTTATCCTATTGTGGGCCCTTCAATCAAGAATTTCGTATCCTCTTGCAGAAGAAATGGTTTGACTTCCTTCAGAGTAGAAAAATTCCTCTTTCAATGCATATCAGTATTGTTGACTCCCTAACAGACACAGCTACAGTTAGTAGAAAATATAATTTCATTTTAAAAATTATAATAATGTATCATAACAATAATATAAACAAATTTTCAACACCTGCTTCTAATTAGACTGGTGAATGGAACTTGCAAGGTTTACCAAATGATGAACTCTCCATTCAAAATGGTATCATAGTCACTAAAGCATCAAGATATCCCCTTTTGATTGATCCACAACTTCAGGGAAAAGCATGGATAAAGAATAAAGAAAGGGAATTTGACTTACAAGTAATTTAAATAATACTAATTTAAATAATAATAGTAATTTAGTAGCTCCTGATAAAAATGTAATTTATACAAAAAATTTTTTAGTTAACATTCCTCACACACAAATACTTCAGAAATCATTTAGAAGATTGTGTTTCTCTCGGTCGACCTATATTGATCGAGGATGTAGAGGAGGAATTGGATCCTGTCTTGGATAACTTATTAGAAAAGAATTTCATCAAGATTGGAACTTCTCTAAAGGTAAAACTTGCATCTCTTTATTAATTTATCACTCTCGATTCATTTTTAACATTTTTAATTCAGGTGAAGTTAGGTGACAAAGAAGTGGATATTCATGATGACTTTAGATTATACATCACCACCAAACTACCAAATCCTTCTTATCCTCCTGAAGTATTTGCTCGTACATCTATAATTGATTTCACTGTCACTATGAAAGGTAATATCTTTACTAAAGAATTTTCGAATAATTCACAGAATGATTCCTCATTTGCTTATTAAAAATGATGTTTTAAAGGATTGGAGGATCAATTATTAGGCAGAGTAATTCTGACAGAAAAGCAAGAACTAGAAACAGAGAGGACTCAACTTATAACGGATGTAACATCTAACAAAAGGAAAATCAAAGAATTGGAAGCTAATTTACTTCATAAGCTAACGACTGTTCAAGTAAAGAATAATTTTTCTAGACATTTTTTCTTTAAGATAAATAATGAATAATGATATCCATGTATCCTCTCGTAATCTAGGGACCATTGATAGAAGATGTAGAGCTGATGGCCGTTTTAAACAACACAAGAACAACTGCAACTGAAGTTAATGAAAAGCTTACAATCGCAAGGGACACTGAAATTAAAATCAATATAGCCAGAGAAGAATTTCGACCAGTAGCAACTAGGGGTAGTGTCCTCTACTTTTTGATTTGTGACATGGCACAAGTTAATGTTATGTATCAAACTTCACTTGCTCAATTTTTGGAGAGGTTTGATCTTTCCCTAGAGAGGTAAATAAGTGAATCTTCTAGTTTTATTCTCAACTTTTATCTATGGAACTATACTTATTGATATTCATGAAACAGATCAGAGAAGAGTCCTGTGAACATCAGAAGGATAAACTACATTATAGAGTACCTCACCTTTGAGGTGTTCAAGTATAAAGCACGAGGACTTTATGAAAATCACAAATATATGTTCAGTGTTTTGATGACTCTGAAGATTGATCTTCAAAGAGGAGCCATCTCTCATGATGAGTTTCAGTATTTCATAAAAGGAGGTGCTGCTCTTGATTTGAATGCAGTTGATCCAAAACCATACAAATGGATCACTGATGTTGTTTGGTTGAATTTGGTTGCCCTTTCTTCCTTAAGACAATTTCAAAACATCGTTCCTCAAATTTGCTCTTCAGAAAAAGTTTGGAAATTTTGGTTTAATAAGGATGCCCCTGAAGAAGAAGTTATTCCTGATGGTTACAATAGTTTGGATACCTTCCGTCGTCTTCTGATAATAAGGTATTCAATTCAATTATAATTGTTTCTTTAATTTCTATTCTGAAACCTGTTAGATATAAAACATCAGATTTTTAAAATCTTTTTTCATTATTAGAGCTTGGTGTATGGACAGGACACTTTCTCAGTCAAGAAAATATATAGCAAGCTCTTTGGGTTCAAAATATGCAGAACCTGTCTTAACTTTGTTGGATACGATGCATTCTGAATCAAGACCAGATACACCAATGATTTGCTTTTTAAGTATGGGATCAGATCCCACACCCAGTATTGAACAACTTGCTAAAAAAATGGAGATCAAGTGCAAAAGTATTTCTATGGGTCAGGGTCAAGAAATTCATGCTAGGAAATTAATGAATAGTGCAAAGACTGAGGTAAATAATAATAAATATTAATAATAAATACTATAATAATAAATATTCATTATAAAATTTCAGGGTTTCTGGGCACTTTGTCAGAATTGCCACTTGGGTCTTGAGTATATGGTCGAGTTGGTTAATTTCATTTTAGAAATGGAAGCACCTCATCCTAATTTCCGAATTTGGATAACCACAGAACCTCATAAAGACTTTCCGATTTCCTTGTTACAAATGTCGATTAAGTTCACTTATGAACCTCCTCAAGGTAGAAAAATACCTCACGATTAATAGTTATGATTTTTTTCTTTTTATTATATTAACGTAAATCAAGAAATTATTTTTTTCAGGCATCAGAGCAGGTTTACTTGCAACTTATAGTTCAATGAATCAAGAAATGTTAGATCAATGTGATGCTCCACAGTATATACCATTAGTCTACACAGTTTCCTTTTTGCATACTGTTTTACAAGAACGTAGAAAATTTGGACCCTTGGGTTGGAATATTCCTTACGAATTCAACTCTGCTGATTGGCTTGCATCCTGTATGTTCATGAACAATCATTTAAATGATTATGATCCCGATATGGGTATCAGCTGGCAAACTGTCAGGTATTTTATCAATGAAAAACGATTTAGTAATATTTATTTTATTTATACTATTTATTTAGTATAATGGCAATGTTTAATTTAATTTCAATTTGAAAATCTCAATTGAAGGTACATGATTGGTGAAGTGCAATATGGAGGTCGTGTGACTGACGATTACGACAAACGTCTCTTAAACACCTTTGCAAAAGTGTGGTTTGGAGAAGTAATCTTTTCGGAAGGATTTATTTTCTATAAGGGTTATCCCGTCCTTAATTTTAAACAAGTCAGTGAGTACTTGAAAGCTATAGATGCCATGGCTGCTATAGATCCACCACAGGCTTATGGCCTTCATCCAAATGCAGATATTACGTACGCTTAAAACCAATTTGTATTCAAAATTTTAAAAATTCACCATATTTTCTTGAGAATAATGTATTCTAATTATAAAATATATTTTATAATCAGATATCAGAGCAATACAACGCAAAAAGTTTTGGATACAATAATATCTGTTCAACCTAAAGAAGCAGGAAGTGGTGGAGGTGAATCTCGAGAAGCTTCAGTCGCCAGACAGTCTAGAGAAATGTTGCACAAATTACCACCTAGTTATGATCCTTACGAAGTAAAAAACAGGTTTGGAAATTAAAATCATATACTTTTTAACAATAATAACAAATTAGAACTTTAAGGTAAACAAATTATTATTTTCTTTCCAGATTACAAATAATGGGTGCTACAGCTCCAATGAATATTTTTCTGAAGCAGGAAATAGACCGAATACAAATTGTAATCAAACTCGTGCGAATGACTTTAAAAGATTTGCTGCTAGCCATAGAAGGAGTGATCATTATGAATGAGGTAAAATTTCCTTACGTGTAGAATTATTTATCAAAAGAAGAATTGTTGCACAATTCAATTTAAGCACGATGGAATTTCTTAAACACAATATTTTATTTGTTTAGGAACTAAGGGATGCTTTGGACAATATTTATGATGCCAGAATACCAAAAGTTTGGAAAGCTCGCTCGTGGGAGTCTTCTACACTTGGATTTTGGTTTACAGAATTACTTGAGCGAAATAATCAATTTTCTACCTGGTTGCATGGTGGGCGACCCGCGAAATTTTGGATGACTGGATTTTTCAACCCTCAAGGTGAAATAAATCCTTCGTCTGGTTAAATAAATATTATATTCATTCGTTACATATATGATAACATAATTTTTAGGTTTTCTTACGGCTATGAAACAGGAAGTGACAAGAGCTCACAAAGGTTGGGCTCTTGATAATGTTACTCTTCACAATGAAGTAACAAAACATGCCGCTGAAGAAGTCAGATCACCACCTAATGTTCGTATGCTAAAATAAATTTTAAATATAAATAAATTAAGTTTAAGGTTGTTCGAGCCAAGTTTTAATCTGAAAATTCGATTTCTTCACTTTATTCAACAAATATTAAATTTGGAATTGTTTCCCTCGGTAGAATTAATCAATTTTTAACTAGAATTATGCGTACAGAGCGAGAAAATACATATCTAGTTCAAATATTTTTTAAGTAAAATGAAAATATTAAATTTTGAAATTAGATTTTGAATTCTCCATTTTATACAAAAAGTATCGAAGTTAAATATTTTTTCGCTCTGTATGCAGTCTTATATTTGAAGAAAGATGAGCGCTACAGAGCGAAAAAATATTTATCAATAATTTTCGTTGAGTAAAATGGAGAATGGAATTTGGAGTATAATACTTGGGTCCAACGCCCTTAAGTTAATTAATTGTAGTAATGTAATATTAATTTTTCAGGAAGGTGTTTTCGTTTATGGACTTTTGTTGGAAGGAGCTGGATGGGACTTGAGAAATAATAGATTACGCGAATCTGCAAATAAAGTCTTATACGTGATGATGCCTGTGATACACATTTTTGCACTCTATAATACGCCAGATAAAAGTCCAAAACTATATCAGGTAAATTATCATATGCATTTTCCTTATGCCTTTTTATGACTATCAAATATTTTTGGTTTAGTGTCCCGTTTACAAGAAACCGATGAGAACATATAATTTATTAGTAACGCCCCTTTGGCTGCAAACAATCAAAGCTCCAGAATTTTGGGTATTAAGGGGAGTGGCATTACTCTGTGATAACAAATGATTTGGTTAATCGTTTTTTGTAGTCGTTGCTCCTTAATAAATTTGTACGCTTTCTGGTATCAACTTGTGTAATTCTATGTTTCAGAAAAATCAACTACATTAAAGGCGTTGGACCCAAGTGTTATACTCCAAATTCCATTCTCTATTTTACTCAACGAAAATTATAGATAAATAATTTTTCGCTCTGTAGCGCTAATCTTTTTTCAAATATAAGACTGCATACAGAGCGAAAAAATATTTAATTTCGATACTTTTTGCATAAAATGAAGAATTTAAAATCTAACTTCAAAATTGAATATTTTCATTTTACTTAAAAAATATTTGAACTAAATAGTTTCTCGCTCTGTACGCATAATTCTAGTTAAAAATTGATTAATTCTACAGAGGGAAAAAATTCCAAATTTAACATTTTTTGAGTAAAATGAAGAAATCGAATTTTTAGATTAGAACTTGGCTTCAACACCCTTAATACATGGATTTTATGTCTTCTTCTTATTTATAATCAAGAGGTACTAAAAAAACTACTGAATTTTTAGAAGCATGTATATTTTGACAAAACTCCAAATATCAAATTTACAAAATCACAACTTCTTTTTCATCATACTAAACATACAAATCAGTGTAAAGTCTGAAATATCGAACTTATAAAAATCATATCTAAGCCTATTCTAAAAATTACAATCTAAAAAAGTAGAATACTTTTTGGAATGAAATGGAGAATGGTAACATCTCAACAATACTGCGTAAAAGTTATAATATGGCTCGGATTGTTTATTAGTCATTTGTACTTTTTTTAAGGCAACAATTGTTAATAATAGAGTGCTTATTGTTGCGTGTTAAATTTTACTGTGTCCTCTGATTACTGCTGACGTAACTAATTATTACAGGAAGTGCAATGCGGCTATTAAAACAAGTGCAAGTGAAGTTTCCAAGGTTACACTTGAGACCCCATTATAACGTCCCCAATTTTCATCACGATTGCAATAATTTGTTTTGCACATTACAGTCTCATATTCCCCATGCTTCAAAGGTCTTTCTTCCTTCCAACAGTCATATACAATTGTTTTTCTATGCAAATCTGCAAAATAAGTATAATCATAAATTCAAAAGATAATACACTTCAAGTGACACTTGTTACATAAATACCTCGTTATTTCTGAACATTTTACTCACAATTAGAAATGTATGTTACACACGCCGAGAAACTTGTGGTATTGCATGTTTTGTTGTCTAAAAATTTGTTACAGCTTGAATAATTTTGCAATTCATCAGTTCGTTCTCCAAAAACGCACTGATAACACACAATGCATTCACCTAGAGAGAAATTATTAAAAATTTAAATATTAGTCATGTTTTCATAGAATTACCATTTCGGCTAAGACGCGCGGTTTAGGGCTTAGTCACACTTTAGTGGCTCTTGTTTACGAAAGAGGGGCATAAAGTGAAAGTGATATGCCAAGAAAGAACATACGTTTATCAATACATTATTCGTTATATGTAAGTATTAAAGAACAATTTTATAACTGAATAAATTATGCAATTCAAAATAAAATATTTCATTACCATTGAGCGCGCCAAAATCGATTCAAAAAACGGTTACAATGTTACATACAAAAATCCGAATAATATTGTATAGAGGAATAGAGGGTAAGAAAGAATTAGAGAGTAAGAAATATTAGATCATATTTTTCAAATTATGTTGATTCAAATGTTAATAAATAATAACTGCGAAGAAATTATTATTTGACCCTATTACATACATATATACGTAGTTAGTACTTACCAGTAGCTACAAATGTAGCAATCACAGAAAAAAATATTAACAGCTTCATTTTTACATAACACTTCTCTTAAAAAGATACTTTTAGAGGATTTAATTAATTAATTGCAAGTTATCTTTAATTTTTTTAAGTTACAGAAGGCACAACTTTTTTCTTAAAAGACTGGCGCGCAGTTTAATTCAGACTGACGTTGAAAACTTGAAACCGCGGATGGTGAACAGTTTATGGCCTTCGAAAAGTCGATGCAGAGCAGGTAGTGGGAAAAGAGGGTCATTCCTCGTCAAATATTCCATATTTGACCTTTTTATCTAACTTCAATTTCCGATTTTTGTCCTGAAAATAAATGAAACAGAATTGATAATTTTCAAAATTTTTTCTTAATATCTTCTTACTAAAAACTAAAATCCCTGCCAAGTTTTAAATTTTCAATTTCCAAGTTTGGAAAAATATCTGCTCTACATATTTTTACTCTTATTCTCTTTATTATTCTGAGTTATTATATGTAATGGTATTGCCGGGTAAGAATTACTATATATATAAGAATTCGGTTTTCTGAGGGGAATCTCGTCAGAATTTCCGTTATCAAAAATTCATTCTATTAATGAATAAAAAATATATCTCTATAATAAATTATATATAGAGCCATATTTTGGGCATTCATTTTATTAATTATTCATTTATTTTCAAAGATATACAAGATTGGATATTTACTTAAAATTAAGATACGTATCTTTGTCATTCTACAATCATTTGTATCCCAGATTATATGTATTTAATTTTGTTTTCAGTTAAAAAATATTTAAGCAGTCCTTAACTTATGTAATAAATTTTTATAATAAACTATAATATGAAAATCTGTTTATATTCAACAAATTATATATTAACAGACCTAATGAGCTTTTTTATCTGTAATATATTTTATTTTCAACTTTATTTGAACTGGATTCATGATCTTTAATTGGCACATTCTTTAGGATCATTATCCTATATTAATTTGTTTAAATAATTATTCTAAAATATAATGAAAACTTCTGAAACCAAGAAATTACTTTTTGACCTTGAATAAAATAATAAAACAATTTAAAAATCACTTTATAAAATCTTTAACTTCATTAACAGAATATAATGAAATTTTGATAAAATATTTTGAGTTAATTTATAATACTTTAATTTTGAGACTTATTATGATTTTTGTTGTAATTTTTTCGAATTATTATTCATCACCTGAGCTGTCTGCAATTATAATATTGTTGCTTTGAATGTTTTGTCTATCAACACATACACCATTCATTTTACAGCATACAACAGCGACAATTGCTACACTCAAACAAATCCAAAACACAGGTGAAATTTCATTAGAATTTTTTGAAATGGAATTTTCTTCCAGTTTCGGAATTTTCCAATCACTTTCAGCATTACAGAAGTCTGAATAGCAGGAAAAATTATTTTGTATCGCAGTTTTGGTTTTTATTTTTTGCTCAATGTTTCTATCTTGACAACCGTAGATGGTGGACATTCTTATTGTCTCTAAAACTGAAATAATAAAAAAGATTTCGATGCTAATGAATTTAAATGAATTTCTGTTGGATCATGAAATTTTATAATTAAAAAAATGTGGAATAAACGAACATTATCAGACGTTTCTTTCTCGAATGTCTTATTATTTTTTACTCACCTATTGCAAATTTAAGTTTCATACAACCATCCTGACATGTGCCATAATTATTGTGAGATTTGTTATCAAAGTGTTTACACTCAGACAATGTAAAGTTTTTATTTATATCATATAATTCTCTTCCTGTATAGCACATAAAACATTCTGTTCTTCTACCTAAGGAAATCAAATTATATAAAAGAAGTCATGATTAAAACACTATAATAATCAATTTGTAATAAGTTATTTAATAAAAATGACTTACTTTCTGTGAAAACAATAACTAAAATTGTAAGAAATAAATTAAGGAGCAGGGGCTTCATTTCTATATGATATTGATTGTCTCGCTGTAAGTTTGCGAATGTTGAGCCAAGTTGAAAGGAGCAGACGCCGGCCGGTGAAATTCAAGAGGGAGAGTCAACATATATAGATTTAATCGATTAGACTGTTTTCTTATAGTGAACTTTTTAGTATAAAAAATGATTATACACTTTTAAGCTTCTACCTTATCGACATAAAGATTTTTTAATTCTTTAAAATATTTATCTTTATTCATATACTATATTAATATAAAAAATTCGATTTCTTCATTTTACTCAACAAATATTAAATTTAGAATTCTTTTCCTCTCTAGAATTAATCAATTTTTAATTAGAATTATGCGTACAGAGCAAGAAAATATCTAATTTAAATATTTTTAAAATAAAATGAAAATATTCAATTTTGAAGTTAGATTTTGAATTCTTCGTTTTATGCAAAAAGTATCGAAACTAAATATTTTTTCGCTCTGTATGCAGTCTTATATTTGAAAAAATATTAGCGCTACAGAGCGAAAAATTATTTATCTATAATTTTCATTGAGTAAAATGGAGAATGGTATTTTGAGTTTAACACTTGGGTCCAATGCCTTTAAATAATTAATTGACATCAATAAGTAGAGCAGTGGTATTTTTAAAAATCTTATTACTTTCCACTTTGAGGAAGTAAAGAGAACGAGAAAGCATTTTTTCTTAAATTTTTATTTTAACATCAAATGTACCTATTAAACTAATAGTAAAAGTATTATTTAATTAATTATATAGATATTTAAACCGATTGTATTAATCACCCTATTAATCGTGTTCTACTGTTTACATTTGTATCATTATTGTTACAATTTTTAACAGATTTACATTTACAAATTAATCGAAATATATAAATTATAAGGCTAACTAAGGCAATCAAACAAATATAAATCCAAAATTCAGAAACAGAGGGTTTTGTATTCGAATTTCTAGATTTGGGAATATTCCAATTAGTTTCTCCGTTGCAGAAATTTTTGAAGCATGCAGTCCGATTTTTTATCTGAGCATTAGCATTCAATTTCTTATCAATGTATTTATCATGACAATCATATATATTCAACTCGCGGTCGTTATCTAAAATGATGAAATCATTATAGAAAATTCTGTTTTTATTTATTATACTCTTACATTGGTCTAATATGTAAAAGTCCTTTATATTTACTACTAACCATAAATTTCAAGCTTTATACACCCCTTTTTACAAATGGTATGGTGAACAATTGAATTATTATTGGATATCCAGCAATTCGTTTTTGGAAAATTACTGTATAAGTCATGAGTGTAATTTCCTGAATTGCACCTAAAACACCATATGCTCTCACCTGTAAAAACCAATATAAAGTCAAAAGATTCTGAATACTATAGTAATTTTTTAATTATTTACCTCTGATAATTATGAGTCATACATGTATAATATGTATTATTATTATTCTTGTTAGAATAATAGAAAGTGCATTTTTTATTGAATTTATTTTAAACTCAATTGTTTAAGACTTTATAATAATGACTAATTAAACACAAATCGCTCACTTGTGGTGACAAAAGAGACAAAAAATGCCCAAAATAATTCCAACTTCATAGCTTGGTAGTCGATCGTCGCACTGAAAGTTCGCGAACATAATTATATCTCATATCTTTAGATATCGAAGATTCGGAGGAGGGAGTATCACATAAGTAATTTTAAACATTTACTTCCAGAATCAGTATATGCGTTACACACATTACAATATACATTCATTCATTGAGTTTCATGTATTTATTACATATTTTCTTTTATTTTAAGCGTGTTAGAAAGTTCTTGAAATTCGGTTTCTTCACTTTACTCAACAAATATTAAATTTGGAATTGTTTCCCTCTGTAGAATTAATCATTTTTCAACTACGATTATGCGTACAGAGCGAGAAAATTAATTCAAATATTTTTGAAAGAAAATGAAAATATTGAATTTTGAAGTCAGGTTTTAAATTCTTCATTTTATGCAAAAAGTATTAAAATTAAGTATTTTTTCGCTCTGTATGCAGTCTTATATTTGAAAAAAGTTGAGTGCTACAGAGCGAAAAATTATTTATCTATAATTTTCGTTGAGTCAAATGGAGAATGGAATTTTGATCTTAACACTTGGGTCCAACGACCTTAAATAATATAAAGAATATTTGAAATTAAAAATTGTATTCAATAAAGTTTAACGTACTGAACAAACATTTGTCAAATACATATTTCTATTTTTAAGTGGAATATTTATACCGGAAGTTTCTTCATCAAAACCATAAGTTGATCTTACAAATTGAATAGCAAAAATAATTACGAAAGATAAACCCAATATCATCCAGAATATGTATGGTTGAAAAATATATGACTTTTCACGATTTCTTTTTGAAATCATACTTTTTAAATTGTGATCACCATTACAAAAGTCTAAAAAACACGCAAGAATATTTTTTATTACAACTGTGTTGTTTAATTTATTATCGATGAATCTGTCGTGACAATCATAAATGGCCGATTCAGAATTATTATCTGAAATGATAAAATCCAAGATTAGTAGCTCGCCAGCTAAAAGAATATACAGAAGATTAAAATAAGTGCTTTAATATTTTTTTCTTCTTACCTTCAAATGTAAGTTTCATACAAGCTGTTTCGCATGTTTTTATAAAAAGTGAATTATTGTACATCCGACAAGGTGATATCGGAAAAATACTATGTATATCAGATGTGTTATCTCCTAGAAAACATCTAAAACATTCTATGGATTCTCCTGTGAAAATTTCGAAAAAATAAAATTATGTTAATAAATTGTACAAATGAATCAAATTATTAATACATAGGTATTTAAAACTCGTATATATTCCGTATAAATAGAATGAGTAATTTATATAAATTATCAAAAAAGCTTACCTCCTACAAGAAAAGCAGCAAAAATCGAGGAGAGTAATACTAATTCCATTACTGACATCAACCACTTTATATTGAAAATGTACAAGTGCAAATACAGTCGTTAGTGGCATATCTCTAAATGTCCGGAGATGTCTCAAGATAAGGCAGATTAGATATATGTATTTTCATTCTTGAGTTATCAAATATAATATTATACTATAACAGAAGGGAAGTAGCGTGTAAAGTATCAAGCAATAATATATTATTTTATTTATAAACCCGACTTCAGCAGAAAAATTATATCTCTTGTGCTGAAAATTGATATTGTCATTAAAAGTTTTAAGTAAGGATTCATCCGAGACATCACAGTTTATTGGAAGAAATTGGATCCCAGTAATTGGAAGCAAAAGATTGTCAGTGTTATGACAAGGAACATTTTCGAAGTAAAGCACGAGGCATCGTTGCAATAATGTCTATCATTACATATATATCCTTCCATAATGTAGCCCCTATATACTCCATGCAATTTCTGATTAAGAGGAATAGTTTTATTTTTTAAATCCTAATACTTATATTTTTCATTGAAGCAATCGTGATTCACATAAGTATAATTTGTTGTTGCTGGAAAATATTGTATATCTTTCAAAAATTATTTATTCTTTCATGGAGAACACTGAACTATAACTGATAACTTGACTAGATTAAAGCAATTAAGGGTGTTGGAGCCAAGTTCTAATCTAAAAATTCGATTTCTTCATTATTCTCAACAAATATTCAATTTGGAATTTTTTCCCTCTTTAGAATTAATCAAATTTTAATTAGAAATATGCGTACAGAGCGAGAAAATGTCTAATTCAAATATTTTTTAAAGAAAATGAAAATATTGAATTTTTAAGTCAGGTTTTAAATTCTTCATTTTATGCAAAAAGTATTAAAATTAAGTATTTTTTCGCTCTGTACGCAGTCTTATATTTGAAAAAAGATTAGTGCTACAGAGCGAAAAAATATTTATCTATAATTTTTGTTGAGTAAAATGGAGAATGGAATTTTGAGTAGAATACTTGGGTCTAACGCCCTTAAAAGAATTGTATATCTCTGATTTTTTTTTAAATTATTTGAAATTCGTGAAAATCCACAAAATTAGAATTAATAAATAAACCACAAAGTATAAGGCTTCCTTTTACTAATCATATCAAAATGAAACTGATTCGCTTGGTTACAGATTTCAAAAGAAAACAGTTTTTAGAGCGAAATTTCGTCGCGCAATATTGCTGTTATTTTACCGTTACCGAGGTAATATTCTGTAGAATTGTACATAAAATTATACATATGGTACATTCCCATCCCTGATATCAAGGACGATTGTAAAAGTAGCATGATAACAATAAGAAAAAAATATATGTGATTATGATATCTTCTTGTGCTTTCCGAGTGCATTGATCAAAAGCAACACCTTCGGTTATCACAACAGAATGTCTGCGGTTAGAACATTTATTTTCTTAAAGCTAAGTGTTTCCTAATGAAGTTTAAATTCAAACAAAACAAAACAATTTCAGAATCACTTGCACCGAGTATTCGTGTATGGAACTTTAAAACGTGGAGAGCCCAATTACCATCTTATAGAAAATACGACAAATGGATACGCAAAGTTTATAGGTCCTGCCCAAACTATTACTAAATATCCTTTGATCATCGCCACAAAATATAACGTTCCGTTTTTACTGAAGAAACCAGGATTTGGTCACGTATGTTCAAACTAAAATTGCATTTTAAATTGAAATATTTTGAAAAGAAGAATTTCTGAATTTGAATTTGTATGTTTGATTAATAGAAAATATTCGGGGAAGTTTATGATGTGGACTCGAACATGCTAAAGAAATTAGATGAACTAGAGGAGCATCCTAATTTTTATGTGCGCACTGAAGAAGAGATTCACTTAGCTTCAGAGGACCAAATCAAATCAGAAGTGGATTCCAAAGAGGTAATTATTAATTATACTGTGACATTTGTTTTAACCGTTTTAAATTTATGTAATTTTTCAGATTGGCAGTTTAACAAAGGCATGGATATATTTCTTGCCAAAATTCAAAGCTGAGTTGCTGGAAAAGCCAATGTTTTCATCCTACAGCAATGAAGGAAGTCATGGATTAAAATATCACGAAAGGTATCTTCGCGATCCATCATTCGATCACAGAAAAGAAATTGTTTAATAAAATTAAAGACTTCCTTTTTCATACTTTACGAAATTCAAAGTATAATTAATTAACTCTGGGTGTAATTTTAAAAATAAAATTGAAATTTTATATCTAAGTCAAGAAAGAAAAAAACTTGGACTTTGAATTGTTAAAACAATCGTATTATTATTATTTCAGTACAGACGACTTTGCAAGTCCCGAGGACGTGTTTTGAAATGAAGAAACTGCCTCAAATAGAACGTATAACCGATCAGATATTGTATTCTTTTGTATGCGGATGTAAAAATTCAACATCTTGAATTTGTTTCTATTTTATTTGAGTTTATAATCTTTCGCCACATAATCTTGCATCACATACTCTCGTTCGTTCTTTCTGTCATTCCATAGTTTTCATTCAACAGGAGCGATAAAATTATTTACTTTAACTACTCTGTAACAAACGCGTCCAGCGAACCAGAGGATGTGTTCTTGTATTCGAAAACATTCGTTTTGAAAACCGTTATCGACATCTCGGTGATCGCGAGAACACTGAATCTTCGCAAGACTATTACAATATAAAAGAATCACAATGAAATCTTAATACGAAATACTCCGGGGCATCGATGCACTTTTCCATCGACAGTATAGAACAATAAATTATTAAAATTTTTTAAAATATGCAATTATTTATAGGAAGAGCCTTTCGATTCTCAATTCTCGATTCGAAGCACAGCAACGATTATAACGTCTGATTACTTCTGCTAATATAAATAAGTGCTCCATCATATTCATTATAAATAATTACAAATTTATCTTCTATTATGTGTTTTCAATTCATCGCCAATTTCATTATCTCAAATTCACTAAATCTTTAATAAAGCCTATTTCTAGTAATAACATTTTGTCGACAGAGTGACTGACTCAGAAAAAATCGCTATAGCAAATGATTTCTTCCCTTTCTTGATGTAAATAATAACTTGCAAAATAAGATGTCTTGAACTTGCAATCAGCGATTATTAACTGACGATGAATTAAAAATGTCTAGCTAGACACGGAGTCTCACTTCGGTATGGCTTCTTAATGATAGCACCCCAAGAATTTCCGTAAAACTCGCTTTCTCACGACTGTCGCTCTGTGTGCCTTCAAAAAAAAAAAAAAAAAACCCTATCCTACCAAAATTTTTTTAAACAAGCATCAACAAAAATTTACGTTAATTTTTCTTCTCTCCTTTGATTTTTCTATTTACGTTTCTATTTAATTAAGGCTCCTCTCGCGCCTTGCACTGATTTCGCTGCACCGTTCCGAAGCCCAGCCTCGAAATTTCTCTTTTTTATACCAATATTTAACTATTAAGTTTAAAAGGTTCAGTTTTCAAATCATTTCATTCTTCTTAATAAGTTTTGAACACAAATCAATCTCACTCTTGTTATCAAAATTGTCCCGACATAGTCCGTACTTTTTTATGAATAAAAATAGTATTCGTAAACTTGCAAAAAAAAAAAAAAGAAAATCTGGTACAATAAATGCATCTGTCGGTCAATAAAATAAAAAATTAACTATAGAAAGACCATCCAGAAATCTTTATCTCTTTTCATTTTTAATTGGACTCATTTTGAATCGCTTTTTGTACGAGGCAGCGACGCAAGGAAAAAAACAATGAATCTGATAAACTTTGGTCAGACTAAAAAATAAAAACTTTCGATTCTAGACTAGTTTTCGCGAACATTAAGTTTATATAATCTCGTAAAAAACATTAAAAACAAGCTCCAGTCGCGGACAAAAGTGGATCTCGACCTGGACTTTTAAACAAGGATACGTACTTATGTACAAGTAATATAATGATGTGTAGGGCGTTACACACAAAAGCTTAGTCTATCAAGTGTGTTTTTGTAGTATGACTGGGCCACAAAACGGAAAGAAAAAATGACAAATTGATTGCTTATCGTGCGATCAAACAACAATTGTCATTTTCAGCTTTGATCTTGTGATAATGCACCGTACTTGTTGCCAAGTGAAAGCTTTGGGGCCTGAGATTGCGATTCTTGTACACTTAAAGATCTACTGCCACCTTTGTTGCGAACTTCCTCAAATGTGCTGTCCTCTCGCTTCCTGAAAATAAAAACAGTTTTTAAATTAATAAGATTATCGATTGTATTTAACAAGTCAACCAACTACAAATTAAAAATTAAAAAATGACGTACCGCCTGCCCCAAGGGCCAGTGGGCTCATTGCCTTGTTGTTGTTTTGAACTTAACGTTGGGAAATATTCTTCGCTGTTAATGTCAGGTGCGATATTTTTCATTCGATTTCGCGGACTAGCGACGACGGTTGGTTGATTCCTTAACTGTGGAGGTTTGTAACTTTTGCCAGTAGTGGCTTGTTGAGGCTTCTGAACTTCTTGGGTTTGAGCGGGTTCTACTTCCGGCTGCACTTCTGGCTGTGCAGTTTTCTTCCAAGGACCACTGTGTTTTGAACCAGGTTCTCCTGTTTCTCCATCAGAACTATTTTCTCCTGAACCCCGACCATCATCGGTTTCTGTAACTACTGACTCGGTCACTTGCAAGTTTCCGATTTTTAGTCCCGAGTAATCTTTCTTCTCTTCTTCAAAATCCTTCCATTCATCTTGCTCCTACAATACACATAAATTAAATATATGTTTATTTTCTCCGAACATCTTTTACTTTGAATTATGTAAATATAAATTAACTTTAAAATTTACAGACGCCCATTTATTATCTTTGACTTTTTAATTTAAAATTGTACAATTTTTAAGGATGTTCGCTGAAGACTCTAACCTCAAAATTTAATCTTTTCATTGAACAAATACTGGAATTAGATAATATTTCGTTTACTCAATTTTTCGGGGAAAAGAAAAGATTGAATTTTGAGGTTAGAGCATTTAGCCAACACCCTTAATTTGAAATAGTTGAATCCTACTATTTCAGCTTTAAAATCTTTAAGAGATTAAAATAAATATTCACATTTTCTATGATTTTGTTTTAAGTATTTGATTCTAATCTTTGAATTTGAAGTTTTTTTCTCTACTCGTTTATTTAGTACAAAAATAAGGTAAAATCTTGATGAAAAGCATAGAAATTCTAAACGAAATTGTAAAATCTTCATAACTATGAAAGGTAATGCCGAGGACATTAATTGGGTACATAAAAAAAATGTTTAAATAAAAAAAACTATAACTAAATAGCAGCTGTTGAATTTGCTAAATCAGGACACTCGTGCAAAAACATTTCAACCTCAATAAAAAAAATGCACATCCCTTCAACTTGATAACTTATATAACAACCGGTCTTCTTAGCTAATATCTCTAGGCGTACCTAATTTTTGAATTATAAAATCGACAGATCAGTGACGTTTACGTGCGTTTATGAGATCAAACATGGAAATGGCTGAACTCAACTTTCTGGACCCCTCTCGTAAATGAGGTTACGAACACATGATATTGTCGATATCATACCTCCTTAATTTCAATAATTACAACAAAATTACCTTGGGCTGTTGAATTTCCTCGCCTTCAGGATTCGTTGATTTTTCTTTTGGTTTAGGCTTTTCCACCCTTTTTCCCGTTTCTTCAAGTTTTTTCGCTATCTCTTCGGTAGTCGTGAACTTTTTCCCCTTCGGCTTTTTGCGATCCTTTTTCGCAAAAAAATCGTCCAAATCCGCCATAATGAGATCGTAGAAAAAGTATATGAAATTTAATCAAATAATTTGAGAATTAATTCAAAACTACTTCTTTAAAAGTTGACTCTGAAGCACACTAGCACGTAGCACTGGTATGACTGCAATATTCACCACATGGGAATCGGCTGGAGTTTGGAGCTGCTTTGCTTTGATTGCTTGGAAGTTGGAACATGGGAGATGGGACTGCTGCATGGGGGCATGGGGCCTGCGCTTGCTTGCCTTGACCGGAAGCAGTGCTTCTAATATGCCGCCATTATTATATAACTGCGCATGCGTTGAGCAATTGCTCGTTTTTCTGCCACTATTTGAAATGCTAAAAATACCACTGTATTTATTATTTAATGTAATTATTATTAATTTTCGATACTCGGAAAATGACAGAATTATTTGATGATCCTACTGAACTTTTGCAAAAGATACGATTTAAAATATTTTAAATTCTATTTTTAATATTTCAAATAATGGCGCGAAATACGACCAGTAAAATGCAGTGCCTGGCTCATGCGCAGTAATACTAAGGCGAAATATTTGGAAAATTGACCGGAAGTCAACATCTACTACGTGGATAACTGACCTAACATAATTCTCAGGGTTGGGTAAAAAAATGCCTCGGTAATTCACGTAGGTTTTGATGGTAATTAACTAATTAATGGTGCATTTACACCTCTGCTTGCCCGACTGGTGCAGGCAGACAATTGTCCCCACAGGCTATTCACACGACCAATTTTCCGAAGCATTTTGCCGCGGAAAATGTGAATATGAATTTAAAATTAATGCAGATTTCAAACGCTATATCATTTACAGATGAGTGTTGCAAATAGTTTTTTTAATCAATTAAATATGCGAAAGAAAGTTTGTAAGTAAATATTATCTCCTCTTTATTATTATCCCCGAAGGGATTGTCGTCGTCAAATCCAGACATTTCGAGGGGGGGAGCAGTGCCCCTTGATGTCCCCCAGACTACTTTATCGACGGCCCTGAGACTGCTCACTGACTTTCCGTTCAAGAAATTCT
>CAJFCP010000124.1:157788-267221 GCA_904066005.1 Synergus itoensis | reverse complement strand
GTGAAGTACATGCATTACAGTTTGGTCTCCTTATGTCTATCCTCCATGGTGGTAAGGAGGCAAGAAGCTTTTATTTTTCACTTGGCGTTCCGTTACTATACCTAGATGTCGTTACTCTGTTGTTTGTTACTCTTTCATGGTTTTCTATAAAACGTGTAAAGTGGTGTGGTGATGGACGTGACTGATGGCATGAAGGAAGCAGACGAGTGTGCGTGGAATAACGGAAGGGGTACAGAGCTTGTTCTGCTTGTTATTTCATGGACTTGTTCAGAAGTTCGAAGTGGTTCCAAGTATTTTATCGTTCAGACCAGTTCAGGTCCTGACACAATTGGTCACAATCAAACATTGCAACTCGCGAATAGATTGGTTCATTGCCTTTCGAGTGGAAACGAAAAGAAAGAAAAAAATATAGACAAACAGGCATTTAATCGTATTCACTTAAATACTACTACGAGCGCGCTCTTAAAAGCCTTGAGGTCTTGATTTTTAAGTTTAAACGTAGAAGTTAATGTGCAAAAAACGACAATATGAGGCTCACACGACGATGTTTGGGAAGCATCGGAGCCATGACGAAAATGTTGGATTTTTATTCACAATTCAACCCTTCGCCGCTTTCGATAAAACAGTTTATCGATTTTGGTAAGAAAAAAAGCTTTTGTTATTTATTTTTTTGTCCTTAGAAAGTGTTTCAAGTTCTATTTTTTGCCTCTTCACTTCAATACTAGCTGCACTTACTTTCTAATTTCTATACTTTTATATTTTGAGCACAAATGTCAGCAAAATCAATTAACACAAAAAATAAGCTTCATGATGAAAATTCGATTAAAACAAATGATAAAATTTATTTTTAAAACTTGAGGAAACACATTTCTCAAATAAACACAGAATGCTCTTTGTCATCGTCTGCAAACTGGATGTACAGCAAAATATTTTTTTTTAATTTTTATCAAGGAAAAGGTAATTTAATATTGATATTCCTATTGTTTTGTTTGATCATAAATTGTCAACTGAAAAAATTTCTCTGCAGTGACTCACTTTGTTTTTAAGATCTTGCTACTTTATTATTATTTTAGGCTTTATTATTTGCATAATTTTCTATTACAGATCATCTTTTATATTATTTGAAGAGTAGTACAGTAAAGAGGCACAAGAAAGTCATTTTTTCGAAGACGAAATATCTGCAATTTATGTATTTTGCATTTCTGAAAAGTATATTCACCCAAATTGTGACAAAACACTTTTTACAACATTGTCAATTTAAAATAACGTGAATTCGTCATTCATCGTCTTTTAAAAAAGCGAATATCTAATATAATTCAGAAATTAGAATGAGGAAATTTCTGACGTATGTATATTTTGTTGGACGAGGTAAGAGATTGGGTTAATGCCAGAAGCATTTATTTCCGGCGGATGTAGAAGTTTTCTGAAGGCAGGGCAAGGTCGTAATTTCTATTCCAGCCCTCTATGTCAACCCAACATATCGATTTTTAGGTCCTCTCTCTGCGTATTAGAAAGCTAGATCATGTGATTCAGAGCTAATGTTTTGTTTTTTTTTTTCGCAATTTTTGCAAGTGCAAATAATTCCACATTATTAAATTCAAAATTTAAATTAAATTTAATTTAAATGTACAATTTTGGACCGAAGTAGAAAATACTTGGAAATGATGTAAAAAATAATAATTGTGAAGTGGGGATAAATAAATAATAAGTCAGACGAGGAATCACACGAGTTTGTTGTTGAGGAAACAGCTGTGAGTAGCCAGCCTACCCTTTTATTTTTTTCTTCATTGTCTGAGAATTGATAACAGGGATATTAACTGGATTGAATAGAACCGCACGTTTGGACCTTTCACATTCGAGATAGAGGCTCGCCTTCTCGACTAACCAATCAGAACGGAGCTATTGTGCCAACACCCACAGCACATAAGATTTGCCAGACGTTACGTAAAAACAAGAATTCCGTTTTACGACTATACGCGCGAATCTTTCCAAGTAAATACAACATCGGAACGACTGATATTGAAGCAGCTGTTAACCAAATCTCATTTTTTTAAATATTTTTTTCCATCGTCCACTCGGCTGTTATTCATTAAAAACATTTTAAAAAATATCCAATTGAATATGGCACTTTATAAAATAGGGAAACCTTTTTTGTAGTTGTATTTGTGTCGCCTTATTTGCTTTGAAAAACAACGTTCATATTTCGTCAGCAACCGAATCCATTATACATATGTATATGTCCACTGGAGTATATATTATGTTAAAAGAGTTCAGTGACCAGATTGATACAAATATGTAGCAATTATTTATTTCAATTTTTAAAATGCAACAATGAAGAAAAATCAAAATTGAGCTGCAAATTGGCGTCGGATTAAGATTTTAAAAATTTTGCACATTTTTATTCAATCCTTAATTAATAATAATTCAATCATTTTTTTGATAATTGAAAAGATTGCAGTTACATTAGAAATTAATATGAAAAATTTATATTTATAACAAGCAAAGCCAGTTAATTTTTATGAAAAACACTGCACGAGGCTTAGTAGAAGTTCCTGGAGCTGTGTTGATTTAATTCGAGGTCAAATGTTAAATTGCAATTTGCAATAGACAACGTATGATCCACAGGTCACAGATAAGGGCTTTCTATTGTTAAAAAATACGTTAGAAAAGTTTGAATTTTTTTGTTTACAAGCCAGGAAATAAACTGTATTTTTTTCTTTTTTTTAGTTGTATAAATAAATTTTAACTGTTTAAATGTATATGCCATATTTATAGTATACTTTTAGCAGAGAGAAGCTTTTAGAAATGAAGTCGAGAAAAGTCGACTAAGCCTGTAAAGTTCGAGAAAATTTAAAAACTTGGACTTTGCGTAATCCGTTGTAAAACATAAATATTTTCAAGATCGACCTTTGGAGCTAATTCGTTGATATTGCATTATTTGTAGAAACGAAGTCCTTCAGTCCCGTTGGAAAGAATATTTATTTTTAACTCTTGCGGTAAAAAGTTGCAAATTCGGAAATGGAAAATGACGACAGTCTAAAAGCGATGGGTCAATTCGCCTCTAGAAACATTATATTAATGTTCTATTAACTTGTAATTTTAAAAAATTTTCTTTATTTAGCAAATATTTAATTAGTGTTTGGTACATTTTTTATTTATGAAAGTGGGTAATACGAACCGGAACTCTAAAAACGCATATGGTAATAAACAACCTTAATGATAATGAAGTGTCTGTTTCCTGTTTTTGTAGTTCTTAATTAACCATAAGCAGACGGATTCAGTATATTATACATCAGTTCATCCATCTTTAGGTCACTAAAATGAAAAATAAAGTTCAAGGCATCAATCATTTTTATGCGAAAAACGTTTATTTGAGAAACTTCAAAATTTAATTATTTTTGCTGTATCGTTTCGTAGTTTAATTTAAAATTTTTTGGACGTAGAACACTTTTTTTGTTTGTTTTGTTTTTGGCAAATCCTTTGGCTGAGGATAAAATTGTAGCTAACTACAATAATCTACAAAAATAAATTACATCAAAAATCGAAGAGAATGTTTTCGTCATGTGATGTGAAAAACAATGATTCATAAAGTTAATACAGTTATGTTTATGTATTAATTAAGATCAGAAGATATTCTATACGGAGTCTTGAGCTTACTGTTTGTGGAGTGATCTCATTTTCTGCGGTTTGCACTATCACTTTGACTTCCATGTGTAAAATGTACACGTATGGTGGTCCCATCTGTGTTCAAGAGATAACGGTTAACTCGATTTCCAGCCAATACTTTTTCAATTTACCGCTCTTACATGAACGAAACCAGTTGATTTTCTCGATAAATGATCTGATCCAATATTTTATCCATTTCTATTTTCTATTACATTTCCCTTGAGTCTGAAATGCGTAGGTTCAATTAAAAAAAACTTTTCAATGTTAAGCACTTTTAAATGCCGAATTTTAAGGAAGTCTTTTCGAGACGCATATCTCGTTTTAAATAACTTCATTAAAGAATTGATTTTTATCACCGAACATAACTCTTGTAAATGATCCGTTGTTTTGATCCTCATTTACCTACGTCAACGCAAGAAATATGAACTGTAATAATATATTTGGTAAACATCATATCACATTTTTCGTAGCACTACTGATAATCAGAATTTAAACATGGAAATTTTGTATCCGCATGCTAAAAATTAAGAGAAGGATGAGAAATTTGTTCAGCTAAAATATTATATTAGAATTATCTATAAGTAATATTAATTGATCAAGTAAGATAAATATTTTTCTTTTTTTTTCCAGGACTTAGTGCCTGCGAGAGAAAGTCATTTATATTCCTACGAAAGGAACTTCCAGTTCGACTGGCAAATATCATGAAAGAGATTCATTTACTACCAGAAAATTTGTTAAGAACGCCGAGCGTCGGAATGGTAAACAATTTGTATGTGACTTCCTTCGAGGAAATTATTCATTTTGAAAAATCCGAAGTCAATGATTCAACATTAGACAAGTGAGATGGCCTTTCAACTCATCTTATAATTTTAAAAGGAATATTAAGTAATAAATAAAAGAATCAAATTTTGGATCAACGTTAAGAAAAAAATTGTATATTTTCCTCTGATTTTTTAGATTCTGCCAGGCTCTGATCAAAATCAGAAATAGACACACTGATGTTGTGGAAACCATGGCTCGGGGTGTATTGGAATTGAAGGAGTCTCACGATGTAGACGTACAAACAGAGAACAGTATTCAATACTTTCTAGACAGATTTTTTATGTCTAGAGTTTCCATTCGAATGCTTATAAATCAACACAGTAAGTCTAGAATTTCTTATAAAATTTCCATTATAGCATAAAACAGTTTCTGGACAATTATCAAATTGAAACAGATTTATTTATTATTTAATAGCATCTAAGATTAGCTTTTTTTCAGCGTTACTTTTTGGCGGAGAATTAAATGGTCACAATAGACACGTAGGTTGTATAGATCCATTATGTGACGTTATTGGTGTCGTAAAAGATGCTTACGAGAATGCCCGATTTTTATGCGACAGATACTATTTGGCTAGTCCGGAATTGATAGTCAGGCAACATAATGGCAAGTATCACTTATCTGATTCTGACCTTACCGGCTTTCATTTTTTTAGGCACCTCAATTGAAAAACAAAATAGAGAAAATACATTTTAGCCAGTAGATAAGTGTTTCTTATCGTTTTCTCTACATTTATCTGCTACGAACAATTAATTTCAATTTTTAGTTTTTTAATGTGATGCCTGAAAACCTGAAATATGGTTACAAATGTTGGCGCTTGTTTTCTCTTATTTAATCAGAAGAATCTAGATATTAATTTTAAAAGAAAATATTATTATAATGTAATAGTTATAAATTTTATTCTCATAGTTGTTTTTCTTGCAGATCAAGAAGGTGGAAGTGAAATAAGAATAGTTTATGTCCCTAGCCATTTGCATCATATGCTGTTCGAGCTTTTCAAAAACAGTATGAGGGCGATTATGGAACATCATGGAACTGAAGTATCAGGGTATCCTCCGGTAGAAGTTACTGTCGTGCGAGGAAGAGAAGACATTTGTGTAAAGGTAGATTATTCATAAATTGTAGAGCAATGTCAAAATTTTTAAGTCTTGGAATCCCCCTTCAAAAATGGTCAAAATATGTTTCAGGTCTCTGATCGAGGTGGTGGAATTCCACGTTCGCAGACAGATCATCTTTTCAAGTACATGTACAGTACTGCCCCCCAGCCAACCCCTTCGGAAAATCACACAGTGCCACTTGCTGGCTATGGTTACGGGCTTCCATTATCACGATTATATGCCAGATATTTTCATGGTGATCTGATTCTCTTAAGTTGTGAAGGTTACGGAACTGATGCTGTTGTTTATTTAAAGGTGAGAAACAAACTTACACATAAATACTACTAAGCATAAGCAATTTTACATTTTCAATTAATATTTTCAATACTTTCAGGCACTATCAAATGAGGCGAACGAGCTTTTACCGATTTTCAATAAAACATCCTGTAAATTTTATCGAACGCCAGTTCCAACTGCAGATTGGAGTAGCCAATGTGGTGGTAGTATGGCCACGAGGCAGTTGAATTTGACTCAAAATCAAGGACATAGGCTTCCTCATGGAATGCAAGTCAGTCAGTGCTAGCAAAACTTCCTCGGAACCGACGAAAGCCTCAAATCTATAGAGTAATTGTTGTCAGATAGACAAACTATGAATTTATCTTTCTTTTATTTCTGCATTCGTACACTCCTTTACTCTTTTCTGCACAAAAAGGGTGTCAATAGACTTTTTATCTTTTACTCAGGATTGCCATTGGATTGGAAAACTAAGAAATGATCGGTAATTAAAAATTTTCTAATTTTAGAAACTTTGAACTTAAGATAATGAAATTAAATTTAGATATTTAAAAGAAGTTTTCAAAGCCTCAAACTTGAGATTGTTCAATTTTTAAATCGGAAATTTTTTCTTATGTGCTAGTGGTGACCCTGATTGTCTCCCATTCTTCACTCTGTTAAAGCATAATTTATATTTTAAAAATTACTGATCACATGAAAGCTTCTTTACTTTTCAGTTTTTTATGTGATACTTCATTATTATTTTAGATTTGTTTTTTTTTTTTTTTTTACATAAGTTGTCCAGTTTATGAACTTATTTTTTGATGTTCATATATTAAGGGTGTTGGAGCCAAGTTCTAATCTAAAAATTCGATTTCTTCATTTTACTCAACAAATATTAAATTTGGAATTTTTTCCCTCTGTATAATTAATCAATTTTTAATTAGAATTATGCGTGCAGAGCGAGAAAATATCTAATTCAAATATTTTTTAATTAAAATGAAAATATTGAATTTTGCAATTAGATTTTTAATTCTTCGTTTTATGCAAAAAGTATCGAAATTAAATATTTTTTCGCTCTGTACGCAGTCTTATATTTGAAAAAAGATTAGCGCTATAGAGCGAAAAAATAATTATTTATAATTTTCCTTGAGTAAAATGGAGAATGAAATTTTGAGCGTAACACTTGGGTCCAACACCCTTAAAAAGGTTTTTAATTATTGATTGAAAATAATAACTTCGGTACATTAAGTAAAATAATGGAATTTGTTCGGTATTGAAAAGGAAATCTTGATTCCAGAGAATTGTGCAGAATTCCACAAAATGAAAACTGTGATTAACTAAGTAACTTTATTTTATTGTTAGCTGATAGTCAGCTATATATTTGTTATAATTATTGTATGGCACAATACGTTTTGCTCATAGAGCGTATGTAATTATAATTGTAGATAGTTAAAATTTTAAGATATTAAGATTTGCGAAATCTTTTTTGTTAGCCTAAATAAAAGACTTACGTTTTGTAAGTAAATTCCGAATTCTATTTATTAAAAAAAATCTATGAATTGTAAAGACTAGTCAAATTTGTTTTTTATTAAAAAAGAAAAAAAAAACAAGGCTTTAGAATAAACTTGAATTTCGCATATCTTGTAAACGATTCGTTTGTCAAGAATTTTTAATTATCTATGAAAAAACGAATCCCTGTATTTCAGTCCTACATCGAGTTCGCTGCTATTATAGGAAATATAAACTACTGGAAATTGTTATATATATCTTGGCGTATTTTACAATAAAACTGAAATAAATATCATTCAACTATATCAACTAAATCACTGTTTCCCTATTTTTATCATTACTTAATTCAGATAAAATAAAAAAATTTTCCAAGTTTAAATTAATAAAAGTGTATTATATTAAATTTATGAATTTTTGTGGAAAAAAAGTTTTACGTTCATAAATTAATCCAAAGTTGTCAAAAATTAAAATTAATGTGTATTATTCTTATGTTAAATGTAGGATTTGGGAATTCAAACATAAAAAGTAACTGCAATGTTAAAATCTTATTATAAAAAATGCATTCTTTCAATATCATTTATTATGTTTGGCTAGGCGTACCACATATTGTTTAGATTCACAAATTATTTTCTCGTTTCATACATGCTTTCATCTAGATAATAAAAAATACGATATAGCATTAATAATTTTGTTCACAAAATAATGATCTTCTGTATACGTAATAATCTTGGCTCTGTCCCTCGAGGATCGAAATTTGGATCTCTAGATGGGTTTGTCGGTTCTTCTCTTTTCATACGTAAAGGCAAACTGAGAAAATCCAACTGGAGTTTATCGTTTCCACTTGGAAATGCAGTACAAATTTCGAAGGCTAAAGTGGTAGCCGAACATTTTAAACGTTAGTACAACACTCACAAGCGCTACGAATGTTATTGACAAAAAGTTAGATACTGAAAATTCATAGCGACAAGATAATCTTTTACAAAGCAAAATTTAAATTACTCTACATGTAGTTGAAACATTTCATTTCCAAGTCCACCAACTTATTTTCAAAAATATATATTTTTAAACTAAAGCATATATTTCAATATATGTATCTATATATGCGTTCTCTTTCTTAATATTAATAAAAAAATATCTCCAAAAAGTAAAGAAAAACTCAAAATAGTGATCACAATTAAAAAAAGAAAACTTAAACCTTCATTAACGAAAAATAACGATTTTCTTTTTGAAGTTGGCGGGATATGGAAATATTTTAGCCTGAATTTTATGTACTTAGATAACACAATATGTGTGAACATAAAAAAAGAACTTTTCTATTGAAACAAATCTTTCTTGACGGTCTTATAAAGACCTACACAATGTATAATACTTCGACGAATCTTTAACCATCAAATATTTCCATTAGATTTCGATAAATTCTAAGAAAAGTTTGTTTAGTCAATTACGAGAGTGAAGAGAAAATAATAAAGTTACTTCATTAATGGAAATTTTCGATGGGTCGCGAAATACAGGTAGAATTTCAGTTTTTTATTTCGTATCTATTATAATGAATCAATAATTGGGGAACATTGAGACCCTAAAGAGTTTTTGAACAAATTTCTCGCAATATCTTCTAAATCATTATTATTTAATTTTTTATCTATGCTATAAAGAATATTCAGCACGGCAGTGATTACACATTCTACATTTCTAACGATAAGAAATTCACGAAATATCACCCAACTGGGCTTCAAATCGATAATCACAATGTTCGCTTTTTTTTTGCCATCAACCATCTAATACAGGCTTTTTCTGATTCTCTTTCAAAGAATTTCAGCTTTTGTAGTCAATGTTTTTCTTTGTAGAATCAAATAAATTAAAAACGAATCACAAAAATTATAATTTCCGAAAATAAGAGTAAACACAAAAAAGTTTTTAAAAATATTAAAGACTTAATATTATTCTTAAGAATCCTTTAAAAATTATTTAAAACTTGTAAAAGTATTCCGCTTTAAGAATAATCTTTAAAAATGCATGGATTTTTCAACACAAAATAAATAATCTTTATCAAATTTCCAGTTTGAAAGGCTGAAAGTGAATTGAAAATATGGGATAGCTGTTGAGAAAGAAAAATAAAATTGACAAGTCTTAATTGTAAGCTTAATGCTTACTGCTGTTATCGCTGGTTAGCTCACATATTGACAATCCAGGTTTTGGAACAATAATTTTGATTAGAAGATGTTGATTTCTCAGCGGTCGAAAAACCTTATTTCAAATCACTTTAACGACGAAAACGGTGATCGTTACTAATATCATGTTTCGATTAGTATTATGCTCCGTTACGTTTTCCATAAAATACTAATGTGTAGTATATTATTTAATCTATAATATATCGACTATGCAAATATTTACTTTTATAACAATTATTCTTTATATGCCTATCAATATATTCATCACAGTGCTACGGACACAAAAATGTGTTCATACAAGTTAATAATTTTCCCTTATTATTTTTTTCACAGGAGAAAAATCCAAATTACATTTCACTCAGTTTTATTTAAAGACTCTAAAAATAGCGAAACTTTGATTTTTATGAGAGAAAAACGTAATGAATTCATTTTCTCATTCGTTACTTGTTTTCTGGAATCACTAACTTCGTTTAGGCAAGCAGCGTGTAATGGCAAAAATAGAATGAAGTTAAATCGCCTCGAAATATATATATATTTATATATAGAACTTTAAACGAGTGGTATCGACACTCAAATTTTTCTCCTTTATATCACTTGATTCATTACAACGCAGGGTGCTACACGCATGGCAGTATCATCCCACATAAATATTACTTGACTTTGTTTATGACTATATATACAACGATAAATTCAGAGAATGGCGTTCTAAGGAGATCCTCCAGCTTGTAGCAAATTCGTGAGCATATTAAAGACACTTCTTGTCGTCCAGATTTCGATATTAAGCAACAAAGCAATAGGAAATCAATTTCGTTTTATGAGAATAGTGGTACTATTGAAGCTTCGGAGTTGCGCTCAAGCAAAAGAGCCAACATTTATCACAGTAGAAAAATAGCGCTTCTTTTTAATCACGCAGATATGTCGAAAATTCTCCTAATCGAGGACGTTCAGTTAATGATACTGTTAAACAAAAATAAAGATTTTTGCGAATCTACGAAGCTTCATATTTAGATACCTTGCGCTTTTAATAATGCTTTTTTAAATTTAAATTCTTAAACTTCGCATTAGAATGAAATATTGCATGGAGAAATAAATCACAATAGCTTCAATAAAGAATCTAAGAAAATTCAAGAACTTTCTAGACAGCAATTCATATATGGAAAGCTCAAAGAATTACAATCAATTGTTTATAAAAAGAAAATTACGCTTACGGGGCGTTTAGAAAGTTGCACTTAAAAATTTTGGAGATCGAAAATTATATTAAGTTTACTTTTGAATCAAAGGACTGAAAAATAACTTTTTTTTCATCCCAAAACGGCAGCAATTGTAAAGATTTTTGACGAAAATTCGTCGTTCCGAGCCTTTGTTGCTTTTTCTAGTCCTAAATTCTCACACCTCGACATGAAGGGGACTAGGTAAGCGGCGTTATTAGCAGCAACTCCATGAGAGGAGCCACGTGGCTCAGCACCTTGGTGAAAATTTTGGATGTGTGGGTCCGTGATTGTAACTTCTCACCTCTTGAGGAGGTTCTGAGCCAAAGTCTGACGCCGTGTCTACGTCGGCTTTCCGGCAGATTATCATTCGAATGTCGGTATGTAAGTAAATCCGACCAGACTTTCCAGACATAAATCTATAAATAAATAAATACGATTATCATGAGCGACTTCTAAGCGTTTTCAGTTTTCTGAATATGAAAAATGTTCCTTAACTTAAAAAAAAAATTCCTGAAATTTCCCTGACCAATCTAATTCCCTGACTCACCTAAGATGAATGAGGTAGCGTAATGTCTTGTCTCGTAGAGTTCTTTGACGTAAAAAAGTATGAGATCGTGGAGGCATATCGGAAAGATCGTAGAGTACTACAAACATTTTAACAACAGTACCCAAGGGATTCAACAAAGTTACTTGAACAGTTCCACTTCTTGGTACTTGATAACCTTTTTTGCCTAGGTTAATATGAGCCTGTAAAAAAAAGACGTAAAGTATAATTAGATCATCACTCGATCCTAATTAGATTCTTTCATATATTTATTTATTGCTGATAACAGTAATTAAAGGTACTTACAAGGTAAGGTGTAGAGACTTTATCATTGTCTCCAAGCGTATAGAAGAATACAGTAACAGGAAGTTTTCGGTGTTTTGGACAAAATGAGCCACTAGCTCCTATTTCGGCAGTGAACCCATGGACAGTCGACACCGGTTCCAATCTGCCGTTTAAAGCTGATTCTTCAAAGCTTCCTAAGAGAGCGTGACTCTGTGGTCTATTGCGAGAAGTAGAACGTCGTCTCACAACCCCTTCGCCGTCACATATATTTTCCGTTTCCCTGTCAGTTTCCTCTAAGGATACCGCGCCGGGACTCGGTGGTGTGTTTAACTCAAAAAGTGCGCTGCAAATAATTCATTTCATAGTAACAAAATCAAACTTCATAAAATACCTGTTCACAATTAGAAGCTTTATAATAAAAAATCTCGAATTATAATTTCAATTACCTTCTCTTTGACGAGACAGTGTTCAAGCTGCTGTCAAAATCGAAACAACAGCTTCCCTTCCTGAGTGGCGCTGGGCTAGACGTGAGTGGTAAGCCAGTTCTACTATGAAAGACCATAGACGCCGCGTTTTCCAGTGACCTTCTAAATCTTTCCTGGTCCAATGCGGAAGGAACCATCTTCTCAAGAGTTTCGTCCTCTTCCGCTAAGTGGCCCTGATTGCTGCGTAATTTGGAAGACATAACATCATCGCTTTGCTCTGATGTAAAAACACCAGTTTTTTCCTCTACATTATCATCTGACTTTAGTATCTCACTTTGTTTTGTACTCTGCTCTTCTGCTTTAATTTTTTGATGTGTGATAGCATCCGAAGAGTCTCGGTTATAGACTTGACATTCTTCTTTATAATTTGTACTATGGAGTTTTGAGTTGTTATGTGCGCTCGTTAAACTGGTCCCAGAACAATCAACCAAATCCTCTGCACTCTCTTCCTCGCTCGAAAAGTCAATCCTTCTCTTCACTTTTTCCCCCTGTCTCTGCTCTTGCCCTGCGTTCAAACTTTCTTTGGAATGATCTTCCAACGTCAAAGTATCTGGTTTCTCCTCTCTTTTGAAGAGCTGTCTAAATTGAATCAGTCTCTTGTTCAAGGCTGAAGGCAAGGTCTTCTCCTCTTCCAGCGTTTCTTTCAATTGCGCGCTTCTCTCGCTGAGATCACTCACTACCGTTCTCGGTCTCGCTCCATTTGAAATATCTGCTAGTCCTTTCCTGTCCTTACTTGTTCTCAAAATCGCTCCTAGCAACACATCCGCCTTATTGCAAACACTCTCAACGTAATCTGGCTTGCTTTGATCTTCCAAGTTCCTAAGTCGCAAACACACGTGTTTTCCTCCATGCCCGAAGATCTTCTCCTGAGCATGACGTGAAGGGAAATTGTAAGACTCGCCGGAATTCCTGTAATTAAACAAAGCATGTTGATTGTTCTTGCAGGAAGTGCAAGCGCAGACTTCATAGGAATAAAGATCGCCAGATTCATTCCTGGATCCGACGTTGGAACCTTCAAGATTTAACTTGGAGTTTTGCTTCTCAAACTTCTCTAGTTTCTCGCTTCTTTCACTTCTCTCGCTTCTCTCCCTTTTCTTCAAGTTCTTTACAGGAGTTCTTCTCTTTCCTGATGGTGTCCTTGCTCTCAACACAGCCAGAACTTCGTCAAACTCCCGCTGACTAAGTTCCAAGTTGCAATTCTTCACTTTGATGTCATTAGTACGCGGATCTTGGATATTGGAGATCTTTTTATTCTCCTCAAGGTTTGGACTATTGGGCCCGACGCCTAGAACTCGACCTGGAACTTTGCTGATCCACTCAAAAATGCCTTCTTCTTTGCACTTGTTTGCATCATCGGGAAGGGTCAATTTCGACATTAATTGAGTCAAATCTTTACTTGATGGATTCTTGGAGTTTTCAGGATTTGTAACACTGTAAATATTATTCGAAGACTTGGGTAGGGTAGAATTAGGCTGGTTAGTTTTATTGCGAAATTGGTGGACTTTACATGTTACAGGATTCACGGGAAAGGGAACTTGATAGGAATGGGAATTATAAACGTACGTCGAGGGACCGGGATTCGATTCATGAAATAGATTACGAGCTCGGAAGGGATTTATTGGAAGATTTGGCTCCTCAGATTTCGGCGAGTACAACTTCCTGGCTACATTGCTGGTGAATTTTCTTCTCTGCCCGTGCACGTTTTCTAAGAGATTTTTGTTTTTGGCACTGCGGGAACTCTGTGGCTCATCAAATGCACCTGGAATAAAATCTTTATATATTTATATTCTAGGCCCAAAAAGATCCAAGTACGATTAGCGGGAGTCGACGTACCTAATAACAGAAATTCCGAAGGCACGTGTGTAATAGGTGGTTCGTCCTTTTCTAAGAAACCATTACTAGCCCCTTGAGCTGTTTCATTTTTACTTAAAGCCTCGGGTTGATGTCCAAAGATTTTCGCCTAGAAAGTAAAATATTTAAAAATGAATTTTAAAAAATTTGGTTGGACCACTCTAATTAGTAATTCTATTTATTAAGTTTCACGCTTACCTTCAACTGATCAAGATTGTCGACGGTGCGTTTGTATCTCTTCTCAACGTTTCCCTCTTGATCTTTGGTGCTGAAGGCTTTAAAACTCTGTTCTAAAATATCGAAACTAGAATTGTTGTTATTCTTCAACTCGTTCTCATCAGTATGTTCTCCTTGTGGTATCTCTGGTTTCGAATTTGTGCCGGCGTAGTTGAACCTGGAATGGTGGTCATTTAATTCCCTCGTTGCAGTTTCTTGAACCGATGTCAAGGGGGACGGATGAACTGCTACGCACGAAGAGGTCGTTTCTGATGGACCACACGGAAGTGATCTGCGTCTCTTTCTCTCAGTGTTTGGTCTAATAGAAGGTGAAGGAGGACTGCCATCTTCTTCTTCACAGCGACAATCATGCTTTCCAGACTTATCACATGAAGTTTGTAATCTATCATCCAATAAGGCTGTCGAAAAAAGGAAATAAATACATAAAGCTAATCCTTCAAAAGCTTAAGCAGCAAGTTTTAGAAGCAAATTTAAAAATTATTTTTATAGAAGCAACATTGTTTTAAAAAATAACTTAAAACAGTAGGTAACGCAGTAATTACAGGAGCGCAGTTAAGGAAAATCCTAAACTTAAAATTGAACCATCGAATTCGTTCAATTTCAAGATTATTAAGTAAATCTCGTCAAGAAATCTCTTAACAATTGAGTATGAGTTTCAAGTTTCGGACTTAAAAAACTTTTATGAAATATGTATAGTATATGTACATAGTCAGTACAACTTATTGGCGGTAAGAAAACTTTTATTTTTACGATTAATTGAATATTTGAAATTCAAAGCCAGTTTGAACTCAAAATTCAAAATTTTTGAGTTCAAAATTCAAAGCGATTGTATAGGTTTTTATATTAAAAATGAGGAAAACTCCTGATCAAAAAAGAAATTCCCTGTAATTTATGGGTTTCCTGGTCCATCGGTCATCCCGAATAAATTGTACTGAAGTAATTATTAATTATCGAAACTTATTAATCTATTGACTTACGTGTTTGTCAGGTGGCTTCTTGATAAACAAATTCTTCATGCAGATCTTGTGCTCGAGCACTATAAATTCTGAATTTATAAGTAACATATCTATTAAATAAAAAAAAGACTACTTAACCATCATTTTATAAGGAAAGTTTTTCCCTAGCAATCGCTCCTGTAATAATGCATATTACAAACATAATTTTCGCCGCGAAACTCATCATTTTTATGCTTTTTCCATAATGCTATTTACCGGGTAAAACGAGAATATCAGGTGTGTTAGAGACGGAAGGTATCGGAATAATTTTGGTCGGTGTGAGTGCTCGAGCTACGTTGTCATCTTCTTCTTTTGTTGGGTGTAGTGAACAGATCAGGGTAGGGATATTTTCCATTCGTGGCAGTGCCCAGACAGTGACCTAAAATAACAAATGGAAATAGCAGTCTTTTAATAATGACAATTTTTAATAAAACATATAAATGCAAAATATTTTTATTCTCAAACTTGGGATATGTCAAGTAATATTTAAAGTGATTACAATCAAACTCAAACTATAAAGATGTATTTAAAGTCTATTATCTACTGTTCCTCATTATCTATACTTTCCAGAATTTTCTAGATAAGTTCAGTTTGAGAGCAGATGTTATTTGGAAGTAAATAAGCCAACCTTAATAGAATTCCCATCACCACTGGCCGCTAAAGGGAAAGTGTGTTCCACAGGGGTTTCTCGAAATTTCCTGAGTTGATCTTCGTTGTATGGCACAACCCTTGTTGCAACATAGACTGGTTTGGCACCATTACTTCGTGACCACCATGCAGCCACTTGACTGAAGTGCAGTCGTGAACGTACTGCTTGGTAGAGACCTTGTGAGTTCATCGTCGCTGGATTCCTGAAAAAAAAGAATCCAGTTAGCAATTTTAAAAGACCTTAACTTTGGTTCTAACTGAATACTTTTTCCTAAAAAAGGGTAAACAAAAAATTATGCTTACTTGCTTGAAATGTTGCCAATGCACCAATATTCCAGGAGCATTTCCGATGAATTCTGCCATGGTAATTTGGATGAGACAGGAAATAATGGATCCTTGCATGTAGTTTTCGAAAGCCCACATGGACAGTCGCTGCATAATAAAACCTCCACACACAAAAATGAACCAACTGATGTTCTATCTTCTATTTCCTTAATTAGTTTTTGATACCGCTCGCACTGTAACAACATAAACAGATATTGAACAGTGAATATTTTAAATTTCTTTTAACAGTAATTTAAAAAATATTATTTCTTACCAAGTGACTTTCTTTTTCACAGATATGATTATTGGGTGTAGTTTGCAAAGGAGCGGCACAATGTGGACCCTCTTTGTATCCACGAGGAGGGCCCTGGATTCTTCCTTCACATACAAGGACTCCAAGAGCTCGGATCACGCTAACAGCACTCCCGTGACTGCCAACCCCGTTAGGGGTAGCTTGGCCACCCGCCCCCGCCCCTAGGGAGTGCATTCCTGGAAAAAAAAAACAAAAATTTTCATTAACAACTGATAAAAAATAATTCCAAATGCCAAGTCTCAATATCCAAATTCTAAAAATTACACAGGGATTTTCCAGCGAATCAAGTTTATTACTCCCAAGTTTTTAAATATACCATTTGTGAATGTTCTGTGGTAGAAACTAAAACCTAATTGCCTACATTTTCACAAACAAAAATAGAAATTTGATCATATTATTCTGATTCAGTGCTACGCAGCTTTAGAGATCACAAAGAAATCATAAAGAGATCACTGAACTAGTTTTATTTTCTGAAATCAAGTTTGGTCTCTATTTATATATTCAGTTATTCTTCTTTTTATTTTTGATGTCATCTTTACAAGGAACTGACGATATAGTATCAAAAGTAATTTGGCTCGTTTTCTAGAGGGAAATTGGCCAGAAATCAATTTTCTTTGGAATTGCGACCAGCCAGGACGTTACCACGAGGTCATTCATTCAGGAACAAAGCGTCTGCTTTCAAGGTTACTTACAAGGGGCGCAAACCCAGAAATTGAGGAGGGAAGAGGAGTCGCGAAAGGTTGAATGTTAAGTGACTAAAAAAGCAAACAATAAGGAAAAAATAAGGAAAATAAGGAGAGGAAAGTCAAATAAACTACAAAGATAAAAAGTGGGGAAGATGTGAAACAAGACAGATAAGATTATATTCTCTTTGTTATTCATTTATTCTCTAAACTTGAATCAGTGAAAAATCAGTGAAATTTCACTGATTCTCAGTAAGTCTTTTCACTGAATGAAATATTTAAAAGAGACTCACTGAAATTCAGTCAATTTCCAATGATTCAATTTCAGAGAGTTAGAGGAACGTGTAGATAATTAAAGAACAATTTTTTTCTGAAACTTCTGGTATTTATGAGTTTATAAGATCCAAAATTTTGATTTTTGATTTTGATGATTGAGGGGTATTACCTCCAATACTGTCAGATGCTTGAAAACATTTTTTGACACAGAGTAGGAACATCATCAATTTGGCAAATTGATGAAATCAATCAGAAATCTTCGGTGAAAATTCCCACAAAGAAAATGAAAATCCCTTTAAACTTTTTTAAACTAAACGAATTAGTTTATTCTATAACGCTTTTATTTTTCACGCTTCTGAATTGTTGAACAACCTCGGATCACTCCAAGTATCAAAATATCTTCACATTCATTTTTTGACCAATTGAAAACTTTCTAGGAACGAAAACTTTGATACAAAAAAAAAACTGTTTTCATTTTGGGCGGCTTTTTGACAAACTAACAATTTATTATAATTATTTGCAAGAGTGAGTTGAACTTCGTGCGACATGTAAACAGAGTTTGAATGCAGAAGCTCGGGGAAAGACTTTATATAGAAAATTTTACGGGGAATGAGGGTGAGTGGTCGTGCGTATCATGCGCAACAGTTTCAACCCTTGTAAAAATCCGCGACGAACGAGATGGGGATGAAAGCACAAGATTTTCGATAAAAAGAAGTAGAAAATAAAGAGACACCATTTTATTTATCTCTCGGCTAACAATAAATGAAATTGTAACATTTATTACTGGAATTTCAAGATAAATACAAGTCGCTTTTAAATAAGTATGACAATTCACGAGAAAGTGAGATATCATGTTAAAGAATTATGATTGGGAAATGCATCACTCAAGAAAAAGGCTCCAGAGCACTCGCATTGATAAACTTTAACCTTCCCGATGCAACGGTTGTTACTTAAGCCCTCATCTCATGCCTCTTGATTTCTCATAAATGCTTCCATAGCAAAAATCAATATGCAATGTAAAATATAAAATATCTAACGTTTTCCGACTGGTTTTTTAAAATTATTTTTTAAATAATGGTTGATGCTGATATTATGGCGAGTGACCTCAAGTTCGTCCTTCTTTATCGCGCAAAGCTTCAGACTTAAAGTTCGATGAGCCAGGGCTATATCGCTATCCCGGACATTCAACCAGAATTACCCCTTCGTTCGCGATTTCGGATAGGGTCGATGCTTTCTGCGTCTAGACGTGACCGACCCATTCCACATTTTAGGAAAATTGCTACGAAGTTGAACAACCGCAGCCTTAATCCATCAGATTTTGTTCTAAACCCCTTAAAATTCATTTAGATTTCAGGAAATCCTTAAATTAAATTCTTCAGAAAAAAAATCTCATCAAGTTGATGGAATCCCTTAAAATCTCTGAATCAATTTAAGTAAATTATATAAGTACGTAGAAATTTGGACGCCTCTATAGATATACTTGAAGAGGGCGGGAGCGATTGGATGTTCCGGAAATTGCATTTAATGCATTAAATGAAGAAGAGAAAATTGACACCATGATAAGCATCCTTACTGGTTAGTTCCGCTAAATAACTTTCCGGTTTATTCGCAGGCGTAATATAACTGATAATAAAAAAAAGTCAACTTATAAGTCTTTAACATAAAACAATCTTCAAACATGAAGCCGTGAGTCAAATCAGAGTTCATTTTCTGTAATAAATTCTAAAAATAAATTCGGAAACTGGAAATTTAACATAAAAAATACGACTAAGTTCATTTTCCACTATACAATTTTTGATTTTGGATTAAACACTGAAATTCGGACTACATAAACAACATTTTAGGCTTTTAGTACTAACTATTAACCATCCAGAAAACATGAAACCTGCTTTACTAGCTGACTATCGCCAGGCTGACTACATCTTGTTTTGTTTGGTCACGTGTTACCAAATGTACGAACCGTTCTGCCAGTCCGATAAAATAAAACAATTTTAAAGGGACCGTATTTCCTGTCCTCATTTTCTCTCATTCGCATCAAGCCTTACATTTAGTAAACCATTCATTTGACCATTTTTATTTCACCTAGAATTTTTTATATTTAAATAGAAAGCTTTCTTTTTCGAAAATAAAAAAAAATAATAAAAAATGTTATTTGAAAAAGTATTGATACGGTTAGTTGGTTGTTCTACTTAATGAACCACTTGAAATATTCAATACGGTGAAATACAAAGCCATCAACTAATGTTTTGCTCAATTGGGTTTTGTGCAAGCACTAGACAAAGAGTGAGGCATTCGATGAGCTCATGCGAAGCTCCGCCTTGCGCTTGCATCCTGTGAGTCTGTGACAATGAATCGTTTGATCTAATTACACGCCAATAAGCAAAAGTACATATTTGACTTGATTTTGAAGTTCTTTAATGTCAAACTAATAATTTAGTCATTACATTAGGTACTTTTGCGTGAAAATAAATATAGGAGGAGATTTTCAAAGCTATTAGAGCCAGCGGCGGATTTAAGTTTAGCGGGGTCCTGGGCACTAATAGTGTGGGGGCCCCCTTGTAAGGGATTTAAAATATTACAAATTACACAATATTTATTGCATATTTTTTTTTATATTTGAATGAAAAAAGAATGAAAAAAGAGGAAAAAAGAATGAAAGAGAATGAAAAAAGAGGATATTTATTTTGTGGGGGCCGGGGGCCCCTAGCTTGTGGGGGCCCCTGGGCACGTGCCCCATGTGCCCTTATGTAAATCCGCCACTGATTAGAGCCAATATTTAAAACATCAAGTCAGATTAAAGTAATTTAAAATGTTATCTAAAAAAGAGCGATTTTTGACCACGCCTCTGGCCCATTGACCCCACCCACTTATAGCTACGTCCCAAGCTCCACCCACAAGATAATATAAAAGATAATAATGCAGTTTAATACGAAATTACAAAGTTATTAATGCCAATATTTAAAACATCAAGTCAGATTAAAGTAATTAAAAATGTTATCTAAAAAAGAATGATTGTTGACCACGCCTCTGACCAATTTACCCCACCCACTTATAGTCACGCCCCAAACCCCGCCTACAATGCAATTTTACAATTCTTCGTAAAAAGTTCACTAACCACACTGAATTGCCGCCTCTTGAACCCGCCCATTTATAACCACGCCCCAAGCTCCACCCACAAGATAATATAAAAGATATTAATGCAGTTTAATACGAAATTACAAAGTTATTAATACCAATATTTAAAACATCAAGTCAGATTAAAGTAATTAAAAGTGTTATCTAAAAAAGAATGATTGTTGACCACACCTCTAACCCATTTATCCCGCCCACTTATAGCCACGCCCCAAGCTCCACCCACAAAATAATATAAAAGATAATAATGTTTAATACAAAAGGACTGGATTGCTCTAAATTTCTAAATACTTAAACTGAACTTGAAAATTATTTTAGAGCGCCTAAGGGTAGAACTAAAATTTTTTCAAAAAAGTGATTCTTGAAAATATTTTTATGTAGACCGATGTTTATTGATCGAATAGTAGTTTCGCGTGCAGTGGACTTGTAACCTGTATATAGTGCACTGTGCAAGCTTATCGACTGAGCTCGTACTCTCTCTATCCTCGTTTCTCCTTTCTTGATGTAATTTTCTCCTTATTCAACATTCACCTTTCCCTCTCTCAGTCTACTTTACCACACACCACCTAGTGTTCCTTTCAGGGCTGCAGCCAAAAATTTTCCTTTTTTTTTTTGTTTTGGAGCTTTACTTTTTATTGGCTCGTATTTAAAAGACCCACTTCGTCGCGTTGTATGGAGTTATTTATAAGAGCATATATTCGACCAGGTTCTCGACTCCTTAAAAGAAATCGAATATATTCTTTATATTTTCTAAGGGGTAAACTGTAATTGAATTGAGATAATTCGTACTGAATTCTTCAAAATTCAGATTAAATCGAGATATTTTTTTACTATTTCAAATTTCTTTCCATATATCACATGTCTATTCAAAGTTATTCAAAGCCTCATTTTCTGAGCAGAGAATCTTTCGTCACTCAGGTGAAAATAATTACGTTTAAACTGAAATTATCTAAACACAGTGGTACCGATTTGTAAGTTTCAAGGAGATCGCAGTCAGTGAAAATAGGAAATATTTAATATCCGCAGAGATTAACTTTCTTCAATGACGAGAGAGTCTAGTCATAAAATTGAAGTCCACAAAAATAAAGTGCAGATATTAATAAATGAATAAATCATCGAATCTTTAAAATGTCAAGTAATCCCTTAAAATGCTTTAAAATCACTTAAAATCTTTTAAAATTCCACGAAATACTTCGAAATACCTCGAAATATTTTTAATCCTTTCCTCTTACTTATTTGTTCTTTTTATTCGAAATGTTTTGCAATTTTGCTTGATTTTTCTGGGGGTTTTCTCGTGTACATATTAATTTTTTCAAGTTCTAAGAAACTTTTTGTTTTAGAATAATTAAATACGACATATCAATTTCGTTATGGAAACAAAAGACTCCTTTTCCGGATAACGTAACGCAATAACAAAACGAATGAAATTTAAATAAATTAAAAAAAATAATAGTAAATGCGTCCCTGAGCAAGAGCTTGTGTCGACAGCGAGGTCAGCTGAGCAGTCGAGCCCACAGCTGTGGATGGGAGACAAGATGGTGTCCAACAGCTGATCGAGGCGTGCTCGCACAACAGAAAAATTCAAGCTGTCAAACGACGATACTCGTGGATCAGTAAATTTCCATTCATTAATCCAATTTTACAATAAAAACGAAACGATGCTCTATTACTTTAGACTTTAGTTCTCGTCTTTCTTATTCTTTTGCTCACTCTACTTTTTAAAACATGGCAACTCGTTACTGTTAGTTGCTTTCACCTGCAAAATCTTTTACCGTAAAATAGAGAAGCATATGTCAATATAAAAAGTTGGTAATTGAAGTACACACTGGGGAGCGGAAATTGTATTTCGAAATAGAATAAACACGACCTTTGATTTTAAAAAAGGTCACTTCATCATTTTGCAAGTTATACCTTAAGGAAAAGTAATTTACAATTTAGCTCGAAGAACATGACCTCGATAACATAGACTTTCACCTACAATAGGGATTTCGCCAAGCATAATCTCTTATCTTGAGGACGATAGTTTTAAATGACTGCATACTTGTTTTTAATCTATAATATCTCTTTTTGAGTGTTTATTTTGCTTTAAAAACAGCTCTCTACAATTAAATCAGCGGAAATTAGCTGATCTAGTATAGATATTTCACTGATTCAAGTTTAGAAAGAGAAGCGAGGAGAGAAGAAATAAAGAAAGATATTAAGTAACAAATTAAATTTAGCTGCAACACTATTAACTTTTGTAATTCTTTAAAAGTATCCCTTCCATTATTTTGATTGAAAACGATACCCGCTAGTGGATTTTCAATCCTAGCACGAAACAGGTCGACTCAAGATGAAATCGCTGCCTCGTGATCTATTTCCAGATCCAGATGGACCGAAAATGGCACACCAGCTATATGGGTTGTCGATTTCGACTGCAACCTAAAAAGGGCTTTCAGGAATAAGCCTGCAAATATTGTGCATATGTATTAGCAAATTAACAATCGACTTCTACCACTCCTTGAAATACTTCTAGTCTTGTTGAAACTTGAAAGCTTATGCCAAAAAGTAAGATATCTACTAATTTTATTGGAAACCCGCACCTGAAAACTTTCGACATCAAACACGAAATTAAACTTCAAATTGAATTCAGCGTAGTGACGAATACGATGCCGAGTGAACGGAAAATGAGTATATTTCCAGCAAGGGAGCGATTCAGCGATTGCTAAATGTGCCAGCGACGCAATCCAGTGATTGCTCCATCATTCGGCAAGGTTAGTAGACCTAACTAAGCCGCTGCGCTGCTTTTGCTTCCTATCAAACTTTCAAATGCGTATATAAACAGGACATAATGCATTAAAGTGAAAATGTTTCATTGTTGAAAGTGAAAATGCAACAAAATTCACGCCAATGATTTTCTGTGAGGGTATAGTTTTGGCCTGTGACACTAAGGCAATAATAACCATTACTGCTTTATTTCTGCAAATCTCGCTGCAGATTTAATCTGTGTCCTTTCTCTAGAGCCAGGTGCTACGAATTACCTGGCCGGATAAGTAGGCACTTGAACAGTCTCCGTCAGCACAAAAGCAACGGGATCTCAAACTCCCAGACGACTCTAATATCGAAAGAGCAAACAGTTACACTGCTTACTGCTGCTTACCGTAAAACCTAGACGTTTATTACGCTGCGACTCATTTAGGCAACCAATGATTGAAAATGAATCCTATTAATAATAGTTAGCTGCCCTGAACTTCATGCAGTCTTTCTTTGGAATTGACAATTTGGTGCATTGAATATATGCGGAAGTTTTGTTATATAATGGACATATATTTTTGAATTTGAATGTATTCAGTTTGGAAGGCTGTAACTACTTCGAAAGAAACATCTTGCTCTCTAAAAATGAATAAGTGAAAGTTGACTGATTTTTAGTGACTCTTTTTTCAAGATTTCATTCAGTGAAAATTCACTGAGAATCAGTGAAAAGTCACTGATTTCCAGTAGATTTTTCACTAATTAAAATCGTGAGAAAAGAGTCACTGAAAATCAGTGAAATTTCACTGATTCCAGTTTATAGAGAGTTGTGCGCATTTAAGGGCAAAGGGAGAAAAGTTCTTTTAAGGGAGAGAAACCTGCAGGTAATAGGTATGGCAATTGCGTTTGAGAATAAGGAAGGTCTAAGCCTGGAAAACGGACAATGGAATTTGGCTCTTTCTTAGGTCCTTGGGATTGCTTGGAATAGAGCAAAATCCTCGACAAAATCCTACTAACGCACAAATCGATGGAAAAAAATAACATTTCCGAAGTTTACCTTGTGAAACTTTTATCCTATTTTTATAGTCTTCAGAAATTTTGAAAAATTGTCTTCCAGTTTACTTTCAATACCTCTAGATGCAGTTCATATATTTTACGAGTTACTTGACTCCAGGCCCGTATCCAGGATTTTGTTTCGGGGGGGGGGGGGGCACAGATTTAAAAGTAATATCATCGAATATCGATAATTGTTTATACATATAGCACAAATGTTTTTCTGAATGAAAAAATAGCAAAATTTTTGTATTGGTTGGTTCTTTGTGCATATTTTGTTATTCTTCAGAATATCATACGTAAAAATGTACAAAAAACTGAAATTTCGGGGGCGGGGGGCAGGGCCCCTCGGACCTCCCCCCTGGGTACGTGCCTGCTTGACTCGAACAGTTTATGGTTCAAAGTTAATAGACAAATCAGTCATTTTCCTTATCTCATATGCTATCAAAGAATTCCATCTAATATAAGATATAACGTGTCTTGCGACATCAATAAGTGTTCTTCACTCCAAAGGGAAATAATATTGCCTTCGAGCGACATCCAAAGGGCGTCATTAATTCACTACTATTATAATACTTTCACAAATTTTAGAGTTAATTTGATGTTAGCTTTCTTTTCCTTGATTTTATCATTTTACATTATAATATATATATATTATTCCGTAGCGATATTTTTCAGCGGTTATATTGTAAATGTGAAAATTCTACTGGAAATCAGTGAATAGTCACTGAAATTTTCAGTAGTTTAGAGACGGTTACTGAGAATTCAATTTTAGAGAGCAGATGTTCGGGGTTGGGCAAAATCTCGGCAAGGGAGAAAATGTTGGACCTTCACTTATATCAAGCACCTCGTCGTAGTTATTTAACTTATTTAGTATGCGAATAAAAACAATTCTCTCTTTCTTCTTCTTTTTTTTCGTAAATTTTAAATTATTATGCTCTAGATACGAACATATTCAATGTGTAGGATAGGAAATCTTGAGCGTCAGTTTGTCTCTGAAAGATTAAACTTCTGAGTTGTTGGCACGTTTTCGTTTGATGTCTACGTTCTACGTTGTTCTTCAATTTCATACGCAGTCAAATGCGTTACGCGCGGCATATAAAAACCAACTGGATTACACAATTACACACAATCTGACACGTGTAGATGCGTGGACGTATTTGTATGTAATACATACGTCGCGTCATAGAGCAGAATAAAATTAAAGCAAAATCGATGTCATCGGAAGACCGCGAGTTTTTCTGAACAATCATTTTAGATTAAAATTATATGTTCCCATTAATACTGGCGATCAAAAGAACTTGCAACATTTTCTCGCCTACGCTATCTTTCAGAAGCTGAGTGCCAGAATTTTAAGTTTTACAAATGAAGATGACTTTTATTTTCTTTTAAAGAGAGTAAAGATATGGAAGCTACTGTTACTACGCAGTGAATATTCACCAAACTCCCCTTCAATTCTGCTCCTGAACTTCCCTCTCATCATGACATTCATGACCAACGAAATAGAATTTTACTTCCACGTCGAGTCTTCATAATCGATCGACGTCAACAAAATAGAAGTGGAGCTTTTTCCACACAAAGGTTACAAGTATATGAGGATTCTTCATTTATTGCTAGAAAGTTAAAAAGGATCAGGGTGGCTATTAAAATCGAAGAACAAAATTCCCGACCATTTTCCGGTTTTTCGAATAAAAAAAGTCTCGGAAATTTCAGTATATTTCTAATCGTGTAAATGACGCAATATTGCCAATGAACGATTTATACATCGTCATCCTAAACTACGTATGAAAAGAGAGAAAACCTTTTGCGTAGTCTCTCCATGACATAAGCTATATTGTTATTAGATTCAAACCGGTTTTTCTTAATCGCGACTTTATTATGTATGAGGCATAAAACATTGTCCGTTATCAAAGATATTTTTTTATGCTTCGATTTCGAAGGAAAGAAAAAGAAATCTAGGGAAAAACTTTTAACCATTTTTCACTAGACGGTTGCTCAGCATTGATGACTTCAAGGAAACGCATTTCTGTGTCATGAACAAGGTGCAGTCTACTTTAAATTCACTATACCAAAGGTCGGCATAAATATGTGAATAATGCGAATAAGTAGTTTACGTCACTCAGGAATTAAAAATACGTTGCGAGTGCATGTGAAATATACATGTCGATATATTAACAGATATATAATTGATATATTAACAGATTTGCTCTCTAAATCAGTGAAATTCGCTGATGAATCAGTTTAATTGTGATTATGGTAATAAATTCCAGTGGTCAAATTTACTATAAAGCTCGAAGTTATCAACAGGGAAATTGTATAAGATCCATTGGCGATGGTCGTCCCCTGCAATCGAGCGTCCTACTTTTCTAAACTAGCTAGTGATTTTGGTAAACTGGGTCGACTGGCCAAAGTACCTTAGGGTGCGCAGCGGACGAATCTATCCCGGTTCAGAGAGCTTTCCCAGCAACAGTCAACCCATTTCTTGAAAAGCAATATAATATTAAGATGGACAAAGGATTCCGGTAAGACGATGCATACAAAACCGGCAGGTGCCTTGTGAGTTGTAAAAGAAAATTGCACCGAAACACAAAACCCAAATATACAATTTCGCGAGCAATTTCGTTTAAAACTATCCACGTTTCAAATCAAGGCTCCCTAAAATTGAATCAGTGGAAGTTGGCTGATTTACAGTGACTCCCTTCAAGATTTCATTCAGTGAAAATCCACTAAGAATCAGTGAAAAGTCACTGAAATTTTCAATCGCTAAACTACTGAATATTTCCGTGACTTTTCATTGATTTCCAGTAGATTTATCACTGATTACAATGTATTGAACAAATACATTTTTTAGATCGTTAATAATTTTTAAGAATTTCAATTTTAAGTAAGGAAAAAATAGCGTAGTTGAGTTTCAAAGAACGCGTAAGTTTGAAGACATTTTAATCTCTCTCAATCTGAATTAGTAAGAAATTACTAATGAATTAGTGCCGATTCGTTTACTAATTCACTTTAGTAAGCATTTTTACTATCAATTAACTAAAAACTACTAATTCACGGTAAAAGACAACTAATTCATTTAGTAAGAGTATAACTAAATCAATTAGTGAGCCTTACTAAATTAATTAGTAGTTTTTTTAATGCAAATTAGTAGTTTTTAATTAATTGATAGTAAAAATGCTTACTAAAGTGAGTTAGTAAACGAATCGACACTATTTCATTAGTAACTTCTTACTAATTCAGATTGAGAGAGATGATATTAAAAAATTGCAAGCAATATAAACCGATTTGAAAAGATTTCAAGGATTTCAAGAGATTTTAAGTGATTTTTTCAATGATTTTCAAGAATTTGAAGGGATTTTTAAAGAATTCAAAACAGTTTCAGGATTTTCATAAGATTTCAAGAATTTTTAAAGGGATTTTAAGGTACTTAAGAAAATCTAAAGGATTTGAAGAGATTGTAAGCGATTCTAAAAGATTTAAAGGATTGCATATGCAAAATATAGGTAAAGTTTAAGGATAGTTCAAAACTACTAATAAAAGATAATTGAAAAATCATTTATAGAGTCGAGGAATAAAAAAAAAAATTTTTAGAAAGCATTTGCGCCTTTTGTGCCATTAATACTTGTTTCTTAAGTTTGCAGTTGGTGCACTTATATATGACTATTTTCAACGTGCTTATTGCACATATATGACGTAAAAGACTAGTCCAACGACTATAAAGATCCCATGTTTCGCAGTTTCGCCTAACTGGTGTTCAGTAAAAGTTCAGTAAAAGATTTATTATATATTTACTTGTAATCTTTTGTAATGTTTTCATGAAAATGATGTTTCTTTTAAATATGCAGATTATCTTTTTCTTTCTGTCCTCAAAAAAAGAAAACAATCTATTTTCCAAGATAGCAAACCGATGATTAATTCACAATTTGCTTGGCGAGTTTGGTATATAATTCACCGAGTTCACTTTGCAAACAGGGCAAACCTCCAGTCAAACGAACCCTATCAAAAGAGGGCAGACGTTGATGTGGCTAAATAATTACGTGGTTTACGCTACCCTGTGAATAAATGATTTTAAGAGTGTAGGCTAGACTCCCACTATATATTTAATGCAAGAATTGCAAAACAACGCGACAATACAAACGTTTTCACAATACCTAAATTATTGTATTATAAAGAAAAATATATCATAAAATCTTAGTCTCTCGAATATCATCTAATACATAAACGTGGAAGGAGATAAAATAATGGCAGAAAAGGAGGAGACACATATAAAAAAAAGGGGTAATGAGGACGGTGGGTGGGATGTGGTAGTCGCGGAACTAGGTTACCTGTATATTATGCAACCAACACTAGCTTAAATTCTGTAACCAACTGGCACGTGCAGCTTCTATATGAATCAAACCCAGAAATGCAACGCTTTTTGTGAGAAGTCACAAAGACATTGACAAATAAAATAAAAGCTCTTGGAGTTGCACTCAAAACTTCCACGGCCTTTAGCATTAATCTATTGTTTCACTTTTCCATTTTCTGAGAAATGCATTGTTCACGCGACTACAACAAATTTCGAGACAAATTCGTACAAATCAAGTGATGTCTTACATAAATTCAAAATTTCGATATCTAGCAAGTAAAGATTTGGATTAGTCTCTTTGTTGCAGATCAAAAGATTAGAAAAGATCTCTTGCAGTACATGTGATGAAAAGTTACGAGTTCAAAAGTCGCTTGAATTTTACATGTCAAAACAAGCAGCCGACGATTTCTGCACAGGACGTTGAACCAAATGGCTCGAGTTCGCGGTCAGAAAAAACTTCAAGGTGAATCCCCTCGATGCTATACGCACGACCCTGGGTAGAATTTAACTTGTGCTTCGGAGTAATGAATCCCTGCATTCGACTTCATCAAGATGAGTATACATATATACATTATCAACATAAAAGTTAAAAATTTCTGTTGTAATTTCACAGTGTATGGAGTTTAAAAATCCTTCAAGGATATTGAAGATATCTTCAAAAGACCTCAAAAGACTTGAAAGCGAATTGAAAATACGTTTTTAAAGTTATTATATGATGAAAATTAAAACTCCGCGCTAAATCACTGGTCAATCTGGATCATTGATTTTCATTGATTCATTGGTTTTCATTGATTCATTGAAGTTAAAATGTTATTTTCTTATAATTCCACTTTTTTCTATCAGGGCAGCATAAAAATAAAAGTTCTGATAAAACTGGCAATGCACACTGATAATGCGGAAGTAGCACACGAGACGAAAAAGTTTTCAGCCATATCTGAGGAAATGGAGGTTAAATATACGAAGTGGCCTTGGATTAGACTCATTTAACTTCGAAATATATGTTGGCTGGTGCATAGAGCATTTAAGCGCGCGTGCGGTGATGAAAAAAAGACTTTGACAATTTCGATTGTTCAGAACTCGTGCTTAGCTCTACGTCTATGTACCAAGGCTACATAAGCACGTGCATTACTCCTATCTCTTACTATTACGTAAAACTTGATATTATACCTTGTCAATTGCGGTGTAACGTGAAACGATTAGTTACGAAACTAACCGAACAGAATTTAGACCAGTTCGAAATGATCTAAGTTGGAAAATAAAGAAAAAAGAGACTAAGAGGAAAGACTTTTCTTCATTTGTCGGACTGTAGAAGAAAAAAATCGGAATAAGAAGAAATTAATCGATGTTGTGGAATAAAAATATTTTCAAAACTCTTTTTATATATAAAAATATATTCTATTGGTTTTCTGAAAATAGGCGACCTTTAGAATTAAAAAAAAAATTATCATTATTCTATGAAACTCATTCCAAGATTATACATTCTTCCACGAATAAAATTTTATAATCATCTGCTCTACATTTTCATATAAAACCGTATAAGAGAAAAAGTTTGCACGCTTCAAGTGAAATTTATAATATGTGTAACCGGTAAATTCACATGAAAGAATAAAACGTTATCCCAAAATGTAAATGAAACGTATTTACTATTCGTGATCACCTAAAATGGTTGCATTTATGTTTCCAAGCTCATACTATGAGAAACTAACACCCAATAAAGATCATTTTATTGTTCGTTCATTCGTTGAAAGAAGAGAAACCTACACCTTATGCTATCTCGTATAAAAAAAAAACTGCAAGCAACATTAGTTATCGTACCAGATAAATGTAGATTAGTATATTTCCTTCAATTTAAACAATTTTTAAATCGATATCTCAATAAATGTAGAAATGGCTTACAGTGAAAATATTCCCAACTTGAGTGTAAGTAAAGAACCTTTATTTAAGCCCTGAATTCTAGATGTACGTACATATATTAGTTACGATAGTTATAAGGCAATTAGCAATTTTAGCAAGTACACAACCTAACGCAACGTAAGCTAACCTAACCTGAATTCAAGAGAATCTTTTAGAATAGGTCTAAACTATGTCGCAACACTCGACTCCAAACTCCTAAAAAATCAAAACACCACGAGATATCAATGACAACATGCTAGTTCGATTGATTAGCACATATCAGTAGATATTGCACAATCTACTCTTATCCTCGTCTACATAACAACCATCTGGGCAAGTGTCGTCTCTCTCTCTCTCTCTCTCTTCACTCGCAGAAAAAAGCCCTGACCTGTTCCCGAAAAGAACGACGAAGAAAAACCTATGGCTCTAAAGTTTAAAGATCAAACATTTTATATCACAATCTATTCCCGTTTAAAATATAAAAAAACTGCTTCGACTTTCCAGATAATTATTTACTTTAATTTGCTCTCATTTATCGTATAAGACCCGCATATGGGGCCTCCTTTATTCCAGTTTGATCTCACCCAACTCAATAAGCTTAATTCGTCAGAATTGAAATTTAAATAACTGTTACACAATACCTTTTTCAGAGTTGGTTGAGCTAATATCATTAAGAAGCACCTTAAAAAATCAACCTAATTATAATACAAATTAAACACCAGAATCGTACAAAAAAAAAACCTACTCCAAAACGTCTGAAAAAGTTGTCAGGAATTGAGGTTATCTGGGTGTGGAATGAAGCCATTTTCATACTTTAAAGGCTTTAGAAATAACTAGAAATTGTATTGTAATGTGACATACCGATTGAAAAAAAAACCACTCGAAAGAGCACAATCCACCGAGCCTGGAGTCGATCCCAAGGGTCAAATGATCCGATCAGGCCCCATGGCTGCTTGAGTTGTCAATGCACTTTTTAATTTGTCCGATTTTGCTTATTTCTCGTCACTGCGCTGCCCTTTCACCTTTCGAAGCTTTTCGTCTGCTTTTGAGAACGATTCGATTCGCGAATTCACTAGAAAAATGGGAAATCAAAACCGAGCATGAGAACAGTCACCAAGAGCTTCCAGGAGCACATCAACACATCATTGCATTCAGTTACCAACTGACTGCAACTGACCTGGCCTGGCCAAACGGATGACAGCTCGCTACCCCCACTCCTCGCTCAAGAATCAGTGCTGACAACTCCTTAAACTTAAATTAAATGCCTTCTCTCTAAGCAGCATCATTTTCTTTTGTTCTTTCCAATCCTTTCTCTAAACAAAAATGATTTCCTTCCATGTGTAAGTCTCATGAATCAGTTTTCCACTTTATAAGAAAAAAGATAGAGACTCTAAACTTCCAAATTATTATATTGAAATATTGAAACATTATCTTTTTTCTATAAAAAAAAGTGTTCTATACACTTTCAATTTATTTTTTGAACAAAGAAAAAGCTTTCCCTTTTTCCTACTATATGTATAGACTCGAGGAAAAAAGGAAAATCGTGTTACTATCTTTGAATGAGTTAATTAATTTTAGAATAGTCTTTGACTAATGCACTAGAAATAATACATTCATTTATTAGATTTCATTTAATTTCTTAGAAGCAAAAAAGTAGCTGTACTTGGAAAATTTTAGCTGACTTAGGATTAAATTTTTAGCGGTTGGTAACAATGGTCGATCATATGGTAGTCAGCTGTCTGTCATACTGTCATTGTTGAGTATTGTTATGGGATTGGACGAGCCCCTACCTCGTGCATCCTTGTCCTTTCTTAATCATGCGACTCGTCTTACATTAAAATAATTAAAATCCAGCTCATTTACAATATAACAATCACTGATTATGTATTTACCTACATACTGTCAAGGAATGCAGATGCTTTATAATAATATAGAATCAATATGATTATTGTTTTTGTTTTTCAGCAGAAATATTGCAATTTTAAATCTTTTAAATCAAGCATCATCCTGGTATCATTCAGGTTAAGATTCGCCTTGAAATCTAAACAAATAACCCAACAAGCGAACAACAAAGTGTGAATCAAGCGATCCAAACAAAATGGAGTACTCAATGCGCAAGTTCGGATTTTTCTTTCTTTGACCTGAATTACAACATGCTTTAATTAAGGTTGTATACTGTATTATAGGAATTGGAATAGGAGAAGTTTTCAGTGTTTTCTTACTGCTCCCTATATTTTAATTATATAGATAATTATTTAACTCAAAAGCAATGACCAGGTTTGTCCAAAAATAAAGTTTGAAAAGTTAGAATATGTAAAATTCTATTTATCAAAGACGAGAGTCAACAATGTTAACATGGTGGTAATAAATATTAATGAGAAGGTCAGTAATGATACGATAAAATAAATTATATAGTTTACTATTTGAGAAATAATGTAGAAGTTACATAAATATCTTAAGACAGATTTGGAACACATTAAAGAGACGGTGGCATATGCGAGTAGGAATTCATTTAGTTTACCAATCATTTAATTTAAAAAATCAGATTAATTTCATAAAATTCATAAAATATTAACAGTTTATTTACAAAAGCCAGAAGTAGAAAAATTGAACCGGAGGGATAATGAAAAATATATTGAATTGTGAATTGCTTAGAGATCACTGATATCAGTCTTAAATGCGTGCATCATTTTTTTCCAGATTTTTTTATACCGCCAGTCACAAGAGGACCTTTTTGGGCAGCTTTCTTTGCAGCATCTTGCAAAGCTTTCTGTGTTTCCTTTTGCTTCTGTTTGAATGCCATGTCTTCTTCATCCAATTCTTTGTTGTCTTTCTTAGGAGCCTTCAGGGGCTTCTTCTTTCCACCATCTCGTCCAGACATTCTAAAAAAACATATTTAAAACATTAGTGAATTAAATTTTATGTTTTTCTCTGATTTTAAAAATGTTGTATGTCTGAGTGCTCAATCAGAAGAAAGATCATTGAAACCTGAAAAATCTGAATACAAGCAATACTTTCCGGTTCCATTCAAACAAAATATTTACGTAGCCTCGTAAGTGAGGTTTAGAATTGAATATCATTGTAATGATTTTAATTTACAAGATATCACTGAAAATTAAGGCTTTTTTCGTTAAAATAATGAACTTTAGGCCGTTGAATTATAAAATTATATGTATCGAATTATCGACTTTGAAAGGAATCTAATAGAGAATAACCTATACAACAATTTTCGGCGCCTTATAGTTTACAGAAAGCAAAGAAAAATAGTAAAATACTAGTTCTAATAGTGATTCTAATTCCAAAATACATGCATATGTAAACACTAATAAATTTGTAGGTTTATTATAAAGCAATTGCAAAGATATTCTTGAAAATTTGGAATCTGACACACGCGCTCGACGCGTGATCGTTTACAAAGTTTAACTTTTTTATTTGGTAATACTGGAAATGTACATAATTAAATTTGACTTACTTGTTAGTGGGTATGTATACGGGATATCAAAAATGTACTTGAAATCGTTTTGCTTAATTGTGAGTACCAGACAAGTTAATTTCTTACAATTTCTTAATTCCAACGTGCTGCCAACGTCTATAATGGCTAAGGCGGCTAAAATGACTGCTTCATGCTTCATGGTCTACAGCGCATGCGTTGCACTCGGTATCTGATTGGTTGCTATTCGCGCGTAATTTGAAATGCATAATATTTTTTAGCATTTCAAATTGCGCGCGAATAGCAACCAATCAGATGCCGAGGGCGATGCATGCGCTGTAGAGTACAGAGCACGATTTGGGGGCTTGGGGCCACTGCCAGACTTGCCCGACGCAGGCGGATTTTTTAGTACTCGCGTTATCTCCATGATTATATCAATACTTATCAAATATATAATCAAAGATATTTGATAAATTTTTATTATAGCTATAAGCTGTAGTTAGCTGCAGTTTTTTCAGATAACTTGATAACTTATCAAGTCTATTCTCCATGGATATAATTACTCCAGAATCCAGAATGCATCAAGGATTAAATTTGATTGCTGCTGCTTGCGAGGGAATGGGAATTGGAAGCAAGGGAACTTTACCTTGGCGTCTCAAGTAAGTTGAAAAATATATAATTTAATTTATGAATAGAAACATTCCTAGTCAAAATTGAGTCATTTCTATTCTTGCTATTACCGTTTCATTTTATTTGTTTGTCATTTCGAAATTTGTCTCATAACCCGGCGCCAACGTATTCGAATTGACCCGAACCAATCAGAAAAATCATCAGAAGAAAATTTTCAATAATTTAAATGATTCGAAATTCGAATTACATATATATATATATTAATTCAATGTGGAATGATACTTTACATATATGCGTTATAGTATAGGAAGTAACGTTTTACCTTTTAACATATAATTGTTTTCATCCAGAAAAGAAATGGCGTTTTTCACGAACATGACATCTAAAACTAAAGATCCGAGTAAAAAGAATGTTGTTCTAATGGGAAGGAGGACCTGGGAATGTATTCCTAATAAATATAAACCCCTGGAAAACAGAATAAACATTGTTTTGACATCTCAGGAATTGTAAGTAATAAATATCTTCTCTTCAAATTTAAATTAATAAGAAATTACTAATGGAATAGGAATAATTCATAAACTTTTTCCAGAAACTTAGGAAATGAAGCAATCGTATGTCATAGTTTACCTGCAGCGATTGAAAAAATTTCATCTTCATCCTTGAAAGACCAAGTGGAAAAAATTTGGGTCATTGGAGGTAGTGTTGTTTATAAAGTGAGTTTTCTTTTATTTGCTTTTTTCCAAATTCAGTTATCATTATTGTTTATTGCTTATATTGACTTTATTTTTTGTCTCATTGTTTCTTCCTTCAAGGAATCAATGGAATCGCCAAATTTTCATCGTCTCTACTTGACAAGAGTGAAGAAGCAATTTGAATGCGATGCCTTTTTTCCACCTATTCCAAAGAATTTTATACTAGTAGAGTAAGTACAACAAATTATCATAAAATTTTGAGTTCTTGCATTATGTGATGTTCATCATACCATTATTCTCTTACAGAGATCCCGAGGTACCAAAAGGAATCCAAGAAGAAGGAGGGATTCAATTTGAATACGAGGTTTATGAAAAGGTGTGAAGAAATGCTTTTAAATGTTAGATACTATGTCTATACTTTCTATGAAAAAATTTATATTTTTATATCCAATTATTTGTATTTTGCTTCTACTAAGAAAAACTATTTTTAAAGATTATAAAATACAGTTTTTTAAGCAAGAAAATTGATAGTGTTTATCCCTAAACAAGCTCAATTTAAATTTTAAATGTCATCTAAAATTTTTGGTTATGATTTTTTTAAAATGCTTCAACATTTTTCATTTTAGCTAGATATTCTGATTAATGAATTTGACCTTCATTAAGGATATGAAAATTCATACAACAACCATAAGTTTCCAGGAAAGTTTATGGTTTATGAAAAATACAAAAACCTATAGTTTAATCATAATCATTGATATTTTATTTTTCATAAGAGCGATAAAAAAACTAAACCATTAACCAGGTGGCCATTGCAACTGTCGGCCACCTAGAACATGCAAGTGTAAGTGAAAAACTGATTGTGCACCGTTCTTTCCGTCATTGACGACCAAACGAAAACCGTCGTCGAGACCTTCTTTTAGAGCAACTTTGCGAGCAACATTCATCAAGTGACCCAGTAATGCTTCATCTTGATCCTCCGCCTTGGAAAGCTGCGAAATTGGCTTCCGTGGAATCACCAAAAAATGAACTGGCGCCTGGGCATTGACATCATGGAATGCGACACACTGAAAACAATATATTAATGATATTAATTATATGGCAATTTTGAAGGTTAGGATCTAGATTGTTCATAGAGAAATTACATTAAAGTGTGAAAAGAAGAAAGATAAATAATTAAATACTACAAGTTCGTTCAATTTTACTCATTTTAGCATCATTATATGATGATTATAATCACATTTGTAACCCGGTGAAATCGGTGATGTCCTGACAGCAATTTTAACTACGTTCATCAATGAACAAAAATCGTGGTTCAAATTTGACTATAACAGTAAAAAAAATCCTCCTTACCTGATCGTCTTCGTAAATAAAATTGCAGGGTATTTCCTTTCGCAATATTTTCCCGAAAATGGTATCTCCACCGGGAATAGCAGTTTGGGCCTTTTCCACTTCAGTCGCCATTTTTCTCTGACTGAGGGAATGGATTGTAAAATTTACTTGTCGAAACAGCGATGAGGATTTAAATACCTGATTTAATAAAAGTTTCATCACGAGCACAAGATTCAAAAATAAAATGATAGCAGTTTTGTACTACAGAAATATTTTTTATTTTTCATTTGGAGGGGGGAGCAGTGCCCCTTGATGCCCCCCCAGGCTACTTTTCGACGGCCCTGAGAGTGCTCACTGACTTTCCGTTTGAGAAATTCTTCCATTGACTGAAATTTGAATCACGCGCCAAATTTTGACCAATGGAAGCACACATTGGCTTTTCTCTAGAGAGATACTGCCATTGGTCAAAATTTGGCGCGCGATTCAAATTTCAGCCAATGGCAGAATTTCTTGAACGGAAAGTCAGTGAGCAGTCTCAGGGCCGTCGATAAAGTAGCCTAGGGGGCATAAAGGGGCTCCCCCCTCGAAATGAAAAATAAAAAATATTTCATACAAGAACAATGGATAGTCGGCTTTAAAACCGCTGGTAGTTTATTTAATTTGTGCTCTTACAAGAACTTGTGTTAATAAACTCCATTTCTACACAAAATGTCTCAAGCTTCTTATTGTAGATATTAAAAAACTTAATTTATCATCAAGTCAAGTCATCAAAACTCGTGTCCATAAACCGCAAAATTCAAATTCTGATACAAGATTTCTGTGAATAAGATAAAATATAATTTTGATTCTTTAGACAATATATCTATTAACTTATTCTAAGAAAAGAATGTTTCTTTACGGAGTCATAAATTAATATTAATGGAAGTTGAAAAATGACAAATGTACAAAAGTATAAAATATTTATTTCGCTTTACAGTCTTAAATGTTTTCTATACTAAGAAATAACATTAATCGTGGTACATATTTAATGCGTATTAAAAAACACAATCGAAACATTTATGCAAACTAGAAAACTATAATACATAAAATTGAAATATAAATACTAAACGTACCGTAAAAAACGATCTCTGCTTATATATTATGGCAGTGTTAAGTCTGGTTTTTTTCGAAAGTCTTCGAAAACTTCCGTTTACAATAATGAGTACGAGACTCCAGTCTTAAAAAGATTTGTTTACAAGAATTACAAACTACTTCTGATTTTACATTACAATAATAGAATTAAACATGCAAGACACTTAATTTTATCTCCCTCTGCGTAACTATTTAAACATATATGGTCCCAACAGTTTGTTACACAAGGAATAGTACAAAATGAGTTATTATCAGTCTCCTGAAGTCTAAATATTTACTCAAAAAAAAAAAAAAAAAAAAAAAAAAAACTATCGCCTTGACCTTTTATAAATAAACATGAACAAACCTTGATTACGGAACACAGTTTCACGTACTACGTATTTAAATTCGACAGAATTTATATAAACATTGATGACGGCATACTTTTATTCTAGGATGTATAAAAATTAATTTAAAATTTTACACGGATTTAATATACAACGATCTACACAAGAGATATACTTTTGAGCTCTCTTACTATAAAAAAATAATCAGAAAAAATAAGAGAATCAAATATTATTGATCGCCAGTCGTAATTCATTGTGAATCATTCTTAGAACTATAATTTTTCTCTAACAAGAAAAAAGTATGAAGCTCGCTTCTAATGCGAGTTTAGTAATTATAATATTATTCGAATGCTATCAAGTTTTTCAGCAAGGCTAAATAATGTTCTACGTTACTCGATAATCATCAAGATCCTTGAGAAAAATACGGATGGCTCAAACACTGAGCTGCTGTTAGGCGATCCTGAGGCTTAAAAGAGAGCATCCTTCTTATAAGATCAACTCCATGATTGTTTAGATTAGGAATAAGGGTATTCAGGGGCTTTGGATCTCTATGCGGAAATGCTGTCCAACTGAGAGATATATTCTGAGGCCATTCATCTAGTCGGGGCTTTCCAATTACTCTGTAAAAAATTTTTATTATCCATCTTAAAACAGCTCAAAATATAAATTCTCGAAATTAAAGAATTCAGAAATAAATAGATTAAAAAAATAACTTACCCAAATATTCTATTGAGTTGATCTCCTTCACTGGTTCCAGGAAAGAGAGGATCTAATCTATTCAATTCTGCCAAAATACATCCAGTAGACCAAACATCAACTGGCGTTGCATACGTGCAGCCCAGGAGAATTTCCGGTGCTCGATACCAAAGTGTAACAACCTGAAAGCACAGTAATAATTTTATCATTCACTGTCACTATTGGACCATTAAATATTACGAAATTTAAAAATATTTTGCAGATTTCTGAAACTGAAAGTAAAGTCTGCAGCTGATGGCTATTAACAAGAAAACTCACCACTGTAGTTAATCTCATTTCAAAGTCATAGGTCTTTGCAAGACCAAAATCAGCGATCTTGATTGTACCCTCGCTGGTGACCAGAAGGTTTTGAGGTTTAAGGTCTCTGTGAGTGATTCGATGACTATGAAGAAAATCCACTCCTTGAATAATTTCATACGACATTCGTTTCACTGTATCTGGATGTATACCAGTTGAAGCACAGGAATTCATGTAAGCAGCAAGATCGCGTTCAACAAGCTCAAAAACCAACCACAAGTTAAGAATACGATTCGATGATCTCTCATCAGTCGCATTCAGCTGGACGTAATTACCTTGGCATACGTCTAAAAGTTTTACCTGTAATAAAAATAGTTCATTAGAATAGCTTTCAGGGGAATTTAGAGATTTCAGGGGATTTAAAAATTGAAATAAATCTTACTATATGCGGATGTTCGAATTGTTCCAATTGTTTTAGAGCGGCAATTTCCCTAAGAGTAGAAGTCGGCAGACCATCTTCCTTGATCGGAACTCGAACTTTCTTAAGAGCCACGATGTTTCCGGTGGCCCCATCTCTGGCTTTGTAGACGACGCCATAAGCTCCATTTCCAATTAACGTCAATTGTTCATATAATGCATTTTCGCCCATAAGAGGACGAGATTCTTGTCCTCCTGTTAGTCTTTTCATGTCGTCCTGGGAAGACGAACCGATGCCGCTATCTCTATCCTCCAGAGTAGATTCTTGTTTCACTTCGGAAGTTCTGGCTACCGTTGTTGGTGAAATATCGTGAGCTTCTTCACTTAAAACTGGTTTCTTCGTAGTATCGGTAAACTTTCCTTCATCAGAGGATTTCATAAGTTCCTGGCTGGATCCAATCGATTTATCGACAGTTTCTTTTCCAATCTCAACTTTGCTTTGAACCGGTTTAGGCGACGATGACTCTTTGGTAAGAAACAAAGCAAAAGATCCTTCGGCAGAAGAGTTTTCTGATTCAACATCTGATGGTCCTAATTTCTCAGAGGTTTCTAAGCTTATATCGAGAGTTTCTTCCTCTTCTTCGAAGTTCTCGCTGTCATCCGATCTTCTGGATCTTTTTGGAGGCGTTGCAGATGAAAATTCCTGGTCGAGCTCGGAGTCTAAACGCCTCAATCTTTCAGCCATCACAACATCTCGACTTCACTTGAAATTATAAAATATACATTATAAAATTACGTTTTTAATTCATAGCCCTTATAAAAGTATTTAGTTCTAATTTTATACGAAATATAATTTTTTTGAATTAAAAAATTTTGTTATTTCATTTAATTCAAATAACAGCAAAATGATGGCCAGTAGAGTACCTATACTATACAAAACCATAAGAAAGTTCAAGAAGAAGGGACTCCACGGAGGGACCCTAAACATCTGCAGTCTGCACTGACACCTGCCTTATAAAATTTTATAATTTGTACGGCGGCTACCGCATCAATGATCACCACGTAACCACGATTATTGACCTTTATTCCTTCAAAAAGTCCAATTCAAATAAAAGTTTTGAAATTTAATTTATTAATTAGAGGTATTAAATTAAAAAATTCTGAATACCACAAACCCATATTGAAACTCATGAAAGAGATTCTCAATCTTATCAAAATTAATAATAATAATGTAATAATCTTGAGTGCTTTATCGTTTTCGACTTCATTCTTTACTATCTTGTTTAAAAAGTTGCTGGTGATGAATTTAAATGCCAGATAAAAGTAATATACTTTTGTCAACGTAATATTCATATAGGACACGTGTGCTTGCTGAAGTCAATGAACTTTACACAGATGTACGTACATATTTTTTAAATTACTCCATAAATTTGTATTAGAGTAAACTTTTTTTACTAATTTTATTCGGTTACTCATCTCTGAATTTTATTATTTTTATCAACTTCCTCTCAGAATAAAGGATGACGTGACTATTAATGAATATGTGCAGAATATTATATCCTGCTTATAGTTCTCTTGTTACATCGTTCTCAGTACTGTAAAGAATGTCCTGCATAAATGAAAAGTGTTTATACTGCAAAAAAAGGTAAATATCTCATGAGCTATGAATAAAATTGAATTCTAGTATAATCTATAAAAGACTATTATTCAAGAGAAACATGTTAACTGATATTGAGAGTTTGAGACAATTTGAAGGATGTGAAATACAGGGAATTTCAATTTGTTCACAGATTATTGATTTTAAAATACTTTTGTCAAAAGCTATAAAAAGTAATTTTAAATTTAAATTTTCACGAATTTTAGAACTCTATTTTAGAACTATCTATAGGTATACTTAAGTCGCTCATTCTATTTTGCCTTTGCTGCTTTGCTCTACTGTACAGGCATCAAAATTCAACAGGCTTCCACATGCTAAGGCCCAGCCAGTCCAGATTTTGACACACACTAGCACACAGAATTCACGCTTGATTACTAAATTCCATAGTATGAGTGCTAAACTTACTCACCGATAAGGTAGTGACCTCCCACGAGCGCAGCTTGCTTACGGAACACACACGCACAAGCAGAAAAGAAGATTGAAGCAATAAAACGATAAGTTTCGTCGTAGTGCAGTTTCAAAGCACGTGCCCCAACCGGAAATGCGAAATTTCATATAAAATTTGATGCAAACTTGAAACGCACACTTTCCTACACTATTCTTGGCAAATAATGAAGTATAGATGTTCTCGAGACGAGACTTAGTCGACGGTTGAAGAGAGTGTGTAACTACTGGACTGCCTGTGACTGCCGTTTACGTTGTCAGTGCTTCCACAGTTCCACAATATCTTTGTTCCAAGGAATGCCGGCCGGCTGGTAAAGAAAAAATGGTCGTTTCTAATTTCAAAGATGTAAGAAAGCTGGAAAGTCAGTTTTTGACGCTCCGTTAACAGTTAAACTATTTAATCACGTCCCAGAGTCTCACTAAGTCGCATCCAATATTCCAATCTGCAACGCACCACACGCACGCACGCCCCAGACATGAATGGAATGCTTGTGAGAAATAGAGAAATGGAAGGAGAAGAACTTCTGAGCCATCGGCCATCCGGTACGGTGCGAAACACCACAAACTCTGAGTCTGACTGAATAGAATTGCTATAGAACGCATCACACATACCACTATATCTATATCTATACTTGCTCAAAAGCGGCGCCTGCCTCCGACGACCAAACTTACACCTATGTATAGAGTGAAACTTTTCGAGTTCTCAGGCGCACGCGCTGTAAAAATAGTGGATTTTTCAAACGTTTTTAATCTAATTTAAGTTTTTTTTTAATCTAATGAAACTGAAATCAATCTTTGACAATAGGGGTCAATTTTTTAGAAAGGTTTTCTCTATCACCTGCTTTACCGACATGCTTAGGTTCGGAAAAATGAAAATGAATCTGTGCAGGAACTGTATAGGAATTTTCAGACTTCATAAAGTTTGTTAAAGAAATACGAACACTTTTAATATTTTTGGCTTCGTTTTATGGAAAAAATGGTTGATTATTACAGAATGGCCCAGTTACTGTAAAATATATTATAAAGAAGTTGCGTAGAACTAAAGATCAGCCAAGCAGTAACGCGTGCAGGTATTATTTGCAACGGAGAAGAACTATTAGGAATCGCAGCGTGAAGTCATTGAAACACCTGTCTCTGGCTACACTCGTCTCGTCGATTAAAATCTTAAGTTTTCTAACGTCATTTATAAAGATTCTCAGAAAAAAAAGAAAATTTAAAATAAAAAAAAATTGAAACATCTAGAATATAAAAATTAGAAAATCTAGAATAAAAAAATTAGAAAATCTAGAGTAAAAAATGAGATTAATCAAAAAAGAAACTATTCAAAAGATTTAAGATTTGGATTAAATTGAGACGAATACAAAATATTGAAAGGGCCTTTAAAATAATTCAAAAAATTTTAAGTTTTCAAATTTGACGAGATTTCAACAGATTCTAAAAAGTTGTTGTTGTTGAATTGTCAGTTTTCGATTCGATATATAGAACTCTCGATCAACTTGTTGAATATGCGTGAAATTTCTGACCCACGAAAACCAGTTTCGTCAAGATTAGAACCTGAAAAAAGTCCTCAGATACCTCTTCTCAGGTCCCCCAAGGAACATTCTGTTTTTTTCATTTTTTCCATCCTCCTTGGAATGCGTCCCTCCTTCTGCTGTCTATAATGATCATGTGGTTTCTATAGTCCTGTAGTGGAAGCCATAGTTTATTCTAACAAAAAATACCGACCTGACCTGCCTTGATCTTTCCACCTTGGCACCCTCACGTAAAATGTATCTTACAATGCATCTGTGAAGAAATTTATTCGTCACAGCTCTTTTGTTTTGATTTTCTCCTATCTCGCTGTTAATTTTTTTGAGATTTTAATTTTCCTAAATAATTTACTAATTTCCCCACTAATGCATTTAGTAAAGAAAATTTTCTTTGTAAAATTCATCCTTACTAAATGAATTAGCAATGAAAAAGTTATATAAGACTGGTATGCGGAGGTTTGCAGGTCTCCAAAGGTAAGCTTTCGCCAAGTGCCTAGTTCACATAAGATGTAGGTATGTAAATGTAGATAAACGGGTCGATGGCAAAAGAGCAGAGAGACAGAGGATAAAGGTTTGTAAAATCTACTGCTTGCGCGGTATGGAGGAAATAAGAAATAACGGATAAAAGCTAAACATGACCATTCTTGTAAAAACATTCTAGAAATTATTCGTCATAACGGACCGAATTCCATTCAGTTATTTTTTATGCATTTAAAAACTTCCGGTATTAAAATAAGAAGAGATAAAGGGTTTTCTGAAAATAAAAGAGGACATAATGTTTTTTAGAAATTATTATTGAATTATTTAATTATTTGAATTTGAATTCTTTAATTTTAAATTCAAGTTACTGGCATTCTTTTGAGTTATATTTAATTTTTGGTATTTGGATTTATATTTTGGGCCTTATTAGACCTTATAATTGGGAGTTACTTGGAGTTATTTGGACCCTATAATTTTGAGACTAGCACCCCATATTCCACTTGTAGAAAGCTGCGTGGAAAAGTATACTTTCATGATTAAAAAGAAAGTACACATTTACACACTTTTTATGACTGCTGCAGAAATTATGCGATTTCTTGTAAACACTTTATGACACTAGGCCCACTGGGAGTTTTAAAAAATATATTTAAAGTAATTTACGCTGAATTCAAGGAATTCAAAGAAATTCCTTGAATATTTCATAGAATTAAATGGAGTTTTAAAGATTTCAAAAAAAGACTTCAATTAAAGGAATTCAGAGTATATCAAATTAATTCAATGAGGAGTTCAAATTTGAATCCCAAATTTGAACTCCTTTTAAATTGTAACTTTTGCAACAAAAATAGCAGGTTTTACAATTTTCTTAGCACAAATTACAATTTGAAATAGTAAAACTGACTAAATTCTAGTAAAATGCGTAAGAGTGCATGTTAACTATTTTAAATGGTAAATTCACCCACTTTTTTTTAGTACAGAGAAGAAAAGTCGCATCTCTTTTTCTCTAACAATAACACACAGTATGATACTTTCCACTATAGTGTGACAAAGTATAATACACACTACTATAGTTTCTATAGTGGTTAAAGTGGTTATAGCACGACATAGCAGATAGCACACCATAAAGTGGGAGGACTGGAGAACTGTCTCTGCCTATGTGTCTTCAACTCCGGTCAGTCCCGAGTGAACGACCGTGAAGTGAAGTTCGAGTGTTTCGTGATTGTGACGCGAAATTTCTTCATTTTTCAAAATCGACCTACGATTTTACCTTATTATTGTTATCCTTTTTCTCTTTTTATTTTATCAATGAAATAGTGAGTACTCCAAAGCCTAAAAAGTGACTTTCTTAATAAAATTAGTCAATGAGAATGAGAATTATAAAAAAATTTAATTTTTGAATGAATAATTAATAAACAGCAAACACTTCAACTCTTAATATTTGAAAATTATGAAATCCAGGTTTAATTTATTTAAATACCTATCATATCTAATCGCGAGTTTAAAATTCGCTGAAATAGCTTCAAATTCATTGATACCATTTTAATTTTGGGCCTGTTTTTATTGATTCTTATTTTTTGGGTCCTGTATTGTGATTTTATTTTGTTGAATCTTATTTTTTTCCACTTTTTTTTTATTTTTTCTTTACGAATTTGTGTTTCGGGCCTTATTTTACTTGGCCTTATTTTTTGTGTCTTATTTTTTGAAACATGTGGTTTTAACCTTTTTTTATTTGATATAATTATTTTAAAAATGTGTATCGTGTGTTCCTCAGCATGCCGAAAAAAATATTGGAGGTGACTTGAAGTTTTGAACCGTTCCGCATAAGTGGGTCAGTCAAGAGAGCCGGTGCGAAGAAAAAAAAACTGTAAGAAGAGAGACAGCAGTTGAGAAACACGTGAATACGGACTTGAAGAGAAAAAAGAAGAAAAGAAGAAAAGTAGAGAAAGAAAAGAATTCTATCTAGAGTGAAAATAACAAAAAAAAGTCAAAGAGTGTCTTTAAAACAAGGAGAAAAAAGGTAAAAAATGTAGAAGGGGAGTGAGTGGGCCCACAAGTTTTCTTATGGTGGTCGCTGGTGTTCCGATTGACGCAGTGACTTAAATGCAAGATGGCGGCGGTCAGATAGACCCGCCAGGATTTACCGGTACCTCGTCGACGACACCCTCCTCGGGGAAGGGTGGCCCAGACTGGCCCTGACCTTGACATAACGAACCACGGAACCAGCCCTCAAGGCTAGCATACTTGTGTAGCGCTTTATGTCCATGTGTGTGTGAATCAGTGGTCAGATCAAACTGACCCAAATGGCGGGACCAATGGGACCAGCTCTCATCCTCGCCTTGGCGATTTTGAGAGTCGCTTGTAAGTTTATTTTTTTATTAAACCTCAATCTCTTATTCATTATTGAGGAGTTATCCACTACTTAATTCTTCCTCAATTCTTTTGAATTCTTTAAAATCGCTTGAATTATTATGAAGTAATAAAAAATTACCAAACATGATTGGTTCTAGAATAGCAGCTTTTATGAAGAAATAGAGTTTTTTAATGAAGAAATCGAGTTTTTAGATTAGAACTTGGCTGCAACACCCTTAAAAGATTAAATAGATCGTACTGAATTTTGAAATTAAAAACAGGAGATAAAAAATCAAGTGATTTACGGGGTAATGTCCTTTTTTCTCTTTAGGCCGTGTTGAGGCTTTAGTTTGTTTCCTTATTAACTCAAAAGATATTACGACTGGCGGCTAGCTGGCGGCTAAGCGTAATGGTCCCTTCGGTAGTTATTGTTGTCTATTTGGGCATCATAAATGTGCCCTTTGAGGTGGAAAAGGTGTATAATGGAGGGGAAAGCAGTTGGGCGTCGGGAATATCCCAGACCCAGATCAGTCATCAGTTGCCTTCAAGACACCTGAAAATCTGTTGTAATTTAGGGTTGGGGATTCCCCAGATCTAATACTGTGAAACGACAGTTTTTATTTCTTTAAGTAGTACCTTATGGATTTATTTTATTGGGCAAATTTCCACTTAAAATCGTAGAAAAAGAAATAAATAAATTTTATTATTTATTATTTTATTATTTATTATTTTTTATTATTTATAAATAAATAAATAAATAAATTTCCACAATTTATGAAATGGGGCTGGATCTGGATTAATTTAGACCTTTTATCAGATGGTCCATGATGCTGTGAGACATGTGAAATAATCTGAGCTGGATCTAAAATTGTTAAGGAATGCGAGTATCGAGAAAGGGCTTGGTATGAATTTCTAAAGTATATATGCAATTTTAGTGTATGTATGGGAGTATGATTTGCCTTAGGGGACTACATCTCTACATAATTTTATGCAAACATCCGGTCGCATGGATATAGTCATCGAGTACTTCATGAAAAACACTTTCTATCCGGATCTTCAAGTCACACCATTCGATATAGATGGACAAATGGTTTCGTGCTGCGAATCGAAATGCGTGATACTGACGTCACTTAAAAGATTGTTAAAAGCCTCGAGAAAACTAATAAATTATACTTTCAAAGAAAATAAAAGAGTCTGATATAAAATATGTATTGTCAACCGTTTAATTATCTCTAACGCATAAACGTTATAAATTTAAGAGCAGTAATGGAATAATCCACATTTTTCAAAACTTTTCTTACGTGAAATAAAAAGAATTTTCGAAAATCGTTCATTTTTTAACGGTAAAAGTCTGATTTGCTCGCGAAACGGGAAAAAATGCTGCAAATTATTGTTATGATGTGTACATGGAGCTCAAAATATGAAAGTATAGTCAAGCTTTGTATTTTTTTTATGAGCTGAAACAGAGTGACACACGTAGTGAAATAACGAGACAGAAGAGAAAGTTAACAATTCTGCATGACCTGCACACAAATAAAGTATGTACCCGTATTGTGGAATTACTTTTTGCAACGAATTTTATTTTACGTTTGGAAAAGAGGCCGTAAAATAATAATATTGCCTAAGACATTTTTATTGAGACATGATAAAAAGAGACATATATTACATAGGTTTAAGCGAGGGGATCGTTTACTTTTCCAGACGATTTAATTCTTACGGCATGTGTGGTTACATATTTGACAGAGTTTAAAAGTGTCATACTTCCGTAAGCAGAAACATTGAGTATTATAGCAGTCAGTGATATATCACTCTGTACCGGATATATATATATATATAATATATAATATATATCCGGTACAGAGTTTCGTCATTGAACTTTCGCCCAACCGCTTTACCCGTGAAAGTGTCACGAAATTGCTATAAGAAGAAATATGCGTGATAAAATAAATATGATTCACCGAAAATACTTTTTTTTTGATAATGTTCCAACATTATACAACAGCACCCACACACGTGTGAAATTTACTGCTCGAGCGAAGCCCGAAGAGAAAAATCACATTTATAATTTAATTAGTCTTCTTTCATTGCCCGATTATCGCCATTATTATTATGAATGTAAATTTCTTTTTGATTGAAATTAAAAAGTTTAGTTTAGGCAAAATGTCCCTAAAATAATACCAGATGACTGTTACTAAATCGGGAGGTTTCAATCGACAAATTGCATGGCTTTTTAAAATAAAACGACCCACTGAAAAGAATAAATATATTGGGCTGGAATTGAGTCCCGTTACGCCTGCCGTTACCGCCTCAAGAGAAGGAGCCTACACATATACGCAATGTACTTACACAGGTGAAACATCTCGAGTCTTTCACCTGATAATATTAAGGTCGCTTCACACGTGTCCGTAGTCATGTAAAGTGAGCATACAAACATGTTTTTTCATCTATTTTCGGATTTCAACTTCATAATTCTCTTAATTAAAAAAAAATGTGAAAAATGTCTCCAATTATGAAGTTTTAAGAGAGACTGAATCTTAGTAATCTGGAAATTAGCAATCTGTATCAAAGAATTTACTGTAGACATTACGCAGTCGTAAAACATTTAATTTGCGTGAGTGAGAAGGTCCAATTTGAGGCTATTCTTCCTCGACTTCTTCTTCTTGTTCTTCTTCTTCTTCAATGGTTTAAAAATTACATATTTCGCAATTGAATGAAGGAGCAATGCTTTGTTATGGGTCGTTACATACCTTTTGATTTTATATGCAATTAGAAGTAATAACCAACCATTGAGGCAAAATACTAGATATTTATATTATAAATTCCCAGGAGGTATTCTTTAAATGTTTCAATTAGAATTTGAAGCGCTCCGTACTTTCAAATGGACTAAATTTCTCTAACAAAAGAAATATCTCGCGAATTAAAATTCGTGCAACGTATATACACGGAAAAAATCATTTATAGAAATTTTCCTTAATATAACCAAAAGACGTGGCTTAGAATGTGATTAAGGAGCGTGTCCAGAGAAAGGGTGTGGCGAAAATATTGCAAATAAAATTAAACAGCACTAGATATTACTTCAATCTTGAATTTTTCACGTATGAAAAGACATATTACGGATCCTGTAGATCTAATAAGGGAACGCGACCTTACTCAGATCCCAGAGGCTATATAATAGAGTGGAAGTGGTTGAAGATGATTGAACGCGGTTTTTCAAAGACGTGCCTCGTAAACTCATAAAGCATGCGGCATGCCTGATCAGAGAAGTGCATTCCATTCGCAAAAGACTCACTGCCAATGCCCAGAGATTCACCTACATTCTCACGGCTCTTGTATTATATACCCTCGATTATACTCTCATCACAATTTCAAGCCGGAGGAACTGGGATCTGGGGGCAGGGTCGGCTGCCGGGTCTGGGTCTTGTTTACTGCAACTAAAACCGTAAGCATAATGACTACATAAATGATACATCGTATCATACATATCTACAGTGCATACTGTATAGTTGGCTCAAGTAAGAACATATATACGCAAGTATATACTGCAAGTTGCAACGGCAGATCAGCGAGCAGATCAGTGCAATAATAATTGGAAGAGGGAATGTCCATCAAGTATAAAAAGAGTATACAGTATACAGTATCAACATAAAGTATAATAAGCAGAGAAGGAAAATTGGGAACACAATGCTCGTCCGTTAGAACGAGTTGAGAGTTGTTGCCTTAATTGCAAACTAGTCTTCAAATCGTGTCAACCCCTAATGAGTAATTAGCAGCAGATCACTGCTCTCAAAGCCTGGCGCAGTGCTTAATGATACTAGATCAAAATCTTCATACAGCGAAACGGATGGAAATTACAGGGTGGCGACTTGACCGGGAAACCGGAAAATGACTGGGAAAAATTATGTAGAGAATTACCAGGAATTGAAAAGCCTAGTTTACTTCTGATCGTAGTAAAATTCATTTTTTCATTCTGTTAATAATTATCTATATTATATTAATTGGGTTGAAGTTTCAGACATAGTCTGGGGATTTTTTTACATATATTGGAATAAAAATATCAAAAAATAGTCTCCAAAGTTCCCAAAATTGGAAATTTTTATTTATTTACTAGCAGATATTTAACAGGTTGTCCGCGGTTTTATAAGATTTTTTTGAAAAGAGTTATCAAAAAGTTTTTTCAGTGATTTCATCAAGATTTCAAGAGATTTTAATGAACTCCATCGGATTTTGGAATATTTTTAAAGATTTTAAGACATTTAAGGAAGATTTAAAACATTTTAAGGAATTTCAAATAATTTTAAGGGATTTTAGAGGATTTCATTTGATTTCCTCCACATTAGAATCAATTCTTAAAATATCTTGAAACTTCTTGAAAATGCTTACATTCTCCTGAATTCTTCAGAAATCCATTGAAATTCCTTACAATCACTTAAAATTGACTTCACATTTGAAATTTCTTAAAATCCCTTGAAATCTCTTAACGTCACTTAAAATCTTATGTTTTGAAACCTTGTGAAATCTATAGAAATCTCTGGAATATTCTTTGCATAACTCTTTCAAATTCTTAAAAATCCCTTGAAATCTTGTGAAAACTAAAAAATCTCTAACTTATTTTGTACTCTTTTAAAAATCCTTTGAAAATCCTTTGAAGTTCTTTGAAATCAAATGAAATTCCTTAAAGTCATTTGAAATATCTTAAAATCCCGAGCAACGCCAGGTAAATTCCTGCTAGTAAATAAATAATTATGAAATGGTTTTGGGAAAACTTTTTGATATTATTAATCTAAATGTAAAAAAAATAAAATAAAACCCTGAAATTATATTGATTATAGAATAGAAATAGAAACAGAAAACAATCGTCTATCAGTTTCTTTTCATTTCAAAACTGCTAGACGCAGATATAGTAAGTTCGCAGATAAGAGTTTGCATATTTAGCGAGTGCTTAATCTGAATACTAAATTTTTCATTGTTTTCTATACAGAATTGTTAATTGCATTACTGATGCGTCTAATATAAGTGAAGAAAGTGGAGTGTCTTTCCAAAAGGCTCAATTATCTACTTTCTCCTAAACTAACTTGACGTTTGATGCATGATGGTCAAGTTTGCATTGTTTTCTAGAACCGTATCCCATATGGTCTATATACAATCGACTCGGTCTACGTCTGCAATTTATTAAAGGAATATTACACTCTCTATATCATTACTAGAACAATATCTGGGACAGCAATTTCAAATTATCGAGGCGTCGTAATCTATATTGTTTCGTTTAGTTTCTCTCAAATTATTACTCATTATACAGCACTACATACTGATGGAGATATGCGCTATTTTCCTTTATTACTACTGAAAGGGAAATTTTCAATTTCCAAAGAGTGTTATCAAAAAATAAACGCAGTGAAAGTTACCAATAAAATGTGTTTTATTTTCTAATTGCGTCCTATAATTGCACTCTCTGAAAATCTGAATCAGTGTGACTTTGTAACAGTATAATATACATGAAAATTCTTACTTTTTGAAGAAATTTATTACATATTTTACCTACTTTTCATTCTCAGCTTCATTCTTTCACAATTCCCTCTATGTTCCCTAATTAAAACTTTAACGGTTCATCGTAATTAACGAGCACTCGGAGAACCTCAGTCTCCCACAGACTTATAGTGCAAGTACTTCAATCTTATCACCTATCGTCCTTGTTCAGGTGTGTACAACAACCGCCTTATAGTACTCCTGATTGAACATACCCATTTCTCTAGTTCTTACATCCGGTTTGCTGTGCGCGTTCCATCACCACATTAAATTAGAATGCCCGACAGAGATGATGTCCACATAAATCGATCGTTTTTTTATTACCTATTGCAGAAATCTAAATGGGGGACTAATCTGGCTCTGGCTAGTTTTCCCTTGTCCAATTCTACCCGTAACTTCTAATCAGGCAATACCTTTCCAAAAAATAAGGCCTTTTAGCCTTCTTTTTTGGTTTTTCCACTGAGACTCAGGAATGTCTGAAAATGTTTAATCTTACAATTAGAGAATAAAGCATAACAGCAGATGTGTTCATTGAACTTAACTATCGCCAGTTTCCAGTTGGAAATGCCCGATCAAAATCGCAAGTAGCCTACGGTGAAAAATACCATAGTCGGTCGCCGCGCCTTGAATGGTCAAGAACTTAAAAGCCACCTGCCCAAACGGGTCTCACCACCGTAAAACAGGAACGCTTACAACATTCGAACATGAAGTTAGCTCATGGCTCCTGCCCTGTATACCAATTACACATTCTTATATGTATGAGAGAACGCTTTGGAATTCCGTGATCTTGAACTTGAACATTCGAGAGAATAGTACAATATACGTTCTCCATCTGCTTAAAGATTATAGACACTTAGGAAATGATGGATCATTTAAAAAATCGATCAGAAAGTATAACCTGGCGCCGATTCCTAATCCTGTAATTCCCTATTGACTTTACACGAATTTTACACGAGCTAAGATTCCTTCCATCCAATTTTTATGCAATAACGATCTGCAGACTGCACCGTTAAACCTTTTACGCTCGGTTTCCTTCAACGAGAAACTTTAAGTTCAGCTTCGATTCCGGATCCCTGAGTTTAACAATCTTAACGCGAACGGATTCATGCTTGGATAATATGAAGTTTTATAAATCATTATTATTATGTATAGCACCATCGTCGTAAAATTTCATACTTAGAATTCTTCAATCTTCCATTCTTAAGCAGAAATGTAGATTTTTGAAAGAGAAATAAAAGCGAAAGCAATAAATTGAAGGAAAACAAAAGATTTCCCGTAAATCGTGGACATTCTGCTAGGAAGATAATGATGGTCTCTAATAGGTATCGGTCAGGAAAAGATTGCTTCGATTCGTCGAAGAAGCAACTAAAGAGCAGTGTAGAAATTGTAGAAATTGTGGGGTAAAAAAGATTATTGCGTACTTTAAGTGATCACATCTCTGATTTCTTTCCCTCGACTTGATTCTTTGTCCAGTTGCAATCTTGAGATAGGCGTTTAATGGGCACAAAGCTCAAGGAGCTCAAAGCACAAATCAAATGCCAGTAACAAAACTAAATGAAACGATGAGATCCGGAAGAAAAAATTGCGATGAACGGTACTCCAGCAGTTGACATTCCCGATGCCGATATGGAGTCGACAACCATGGACGTGACGCGTATGAAATTACGACTGGATTGTATATAGATGCTGTCTCTAAAATCTTAAATCCTGTGTCTAGCCTATTTTGCATATATGTTAAAGATCTGCGAGTCTCAGGATGTCCAATTTTATAATATCACTACATATGTAATCTAAACAAGCCCACCCATGTTTCCTTCCTTTTTTTCGATTACAGGGTGGTCACAAAATTAAATTTTTAAATTTTCCTGACTTTCCTCTGACTTTCAGACGAATTTCCCTTACAGAAATCTCTTAAGATTTTATGGAATCTTTTAAAATCACTTAAAATTCCTCAGAATTCCTTAAACTTTCTTTAAAATCTCTTCAAATTTCATGAAATTCTTTAAAATTCTACGAAACTTTTTAAATATTTTAAATTTCCCTGACTTCCCTGACATATGGCCAATTGGCTACCCTGGATTATGAAAAAAGTCCCAGAAATATAAGAAGAAAAATAAGACCCAATAAAATAAGATGAATATATATATAATATATTAATATAGCCCAAGATGGACTGACTATATTAACCAATTTCTTTTATCTTCTGTTGCAGGCGTGCTCTCGATACAAAATGATCCAACACGTCTGAAATCCTCGCAAGAGAATATGGTCCTCAGTGCGAGTGCGTTTTCTGGTCCTGAAAGGACTTCCGGTGATTTACGACACGAGGCTTCTTTAAATCTCCAAAGAACACTTCCGGCTCTTCAATTGGAGAGTTCAAAAAGTGTCAGTGATTATGATCGAGAAGAGACTCTTTATGTAGGCAAGAATTTTAATACTGATGAACCAATCGACGTTCTGACGTCCTCGAAACACGTAAATCAAATCGACGGGAACAATATTGAAGTGAAACCCGGAGAATATTACCCGTACGTAGTAATTACTAAAATAGCTTTATTAATTTTTCTAGGAGAATCTAAAAGTATAATATGATTCTACAAACTTTGTATTTTTGACCTTGAAAGTATCGATGCGAGAAACTGATTTGCAAACCTTTTAATTTTATCCTATAAATGTGAATTAAGAAAGAAAAGAGATCTCAATAATGAAGAAAGTACCTTCTTAATCTTGAAGGATCTTTTAAATCATGTAAATATTGATTTACAGGATTTTAGTCTCCACTGAAAGTGAAAAGATGTCGGGGGAAGGATTGGGGGCTCCGCAGAAACAAGATCTCTTGTCGGAGCCCGAGCAGCTGGCTGGAATCAGGAACCAACGAATACAAAATTTGCAGGCAATCGACAGACAGGCTCGTCTAGAGATGCGGAAGATTTATAGTGATCATGCCCCTCCGCCTGTACTTCAGACTCCAGCCTCAGGACAGAGGCAGGCGAATCCTGATATCCAAGACATCATAACTGGCATAGTCAAGCTTCTCAATGGAAACGTGAATGTCGCTGTTAACACGGTCAAACCCGTACGACCTACTAGGTATCATTTAATTATTTTCAATTCTCTCAATTACATCATTAAATTTGGATTAAGGGCGTTGGACCCTAGTGTGTTAAGCTCAAAATTCCATTCTCCATTTTACTCAACGAAAATTATAGATAAATATTTTTTCGTTCTGTAGCACTAATCACTTTTCAAATATAAAACTGCGTACAGAGCGAAAAAATATTTAGTTTCGATACTTTTTCCATAAAACGAAGAATTCAAAATCTAACTTTAAAATTCAATATTTTCGTTTTACTTAAAAAAAATTTGAATTAGATATTTTATCGCTCTGTACGCATAATTCTAGTTAAAAATTGATTAATTCTACAGAGGGAAAAAATTCCAATTTTAATATTTGTTGAGTAAAATGAAGAAATCGAATTTTGAGCTTAGAACTTGGCTCCAACACCCCTAAGGGCATGTGGTTATTATCATAAGAGAAAATTTAGTTTCGCTAACTTTGTGCACTTTATTACCTAACTTTATTAGGTGTGTAATCACTTGTATTCAAGAGATGCTGAGTTATTTGTGATTTAAGTCTTCGTTCCAGAATAAACAACAGGGGACCACCGAGAATTTCAGACATGGCACCATTGCCTCCAGATTTTGACACTTTAGGCATGAATCCGCCACCTCTGCCAGATCATCCGTATCCCTTTAAGACGCCACCAACCCCCAGCCCGCCATCGCCGAATCAGTTGCCACCGGACTTCCCAGTTAGACCCTTTATAACTGGAGTTCCTGTACCCGAAAGTATCGTTCCGCAGGAAAGACCTTGGCAACATCCCTATCATAGACCTGGTAATAATCGTCGTCCAATTCCGCCTTACAAGCCTCTGCCAACCGAGCCTTCCCACCACAAAGTGAGACCAGAAGATAAACCAGAGAAGCCTTTGGATCTTCAAGCTCAAGAATCAGTGTCCGAACACAATTCGGGAAACAAAGTTGATCATGAGGAGAATCATCAAGAGAATCCGAAAAGACCAGAGACAAATTCTCAGAAAAACGAATCATTTATGAAATTCAAAGAGTCTTTAAATGTAAACAAAACCGAATTGAAACCAAATAAAGAAAATACGACAAAGAAGCATCAATCACAACAAATGGATAAGCCTCAAGATTCTTTGTCCATTAGCAATTCTTCGAATGGGATTATTTCAGAGACTTTATTACCAAAGCCTGTTATACCTTTAGAAACAGGATCTTCTGCTGGTTTAGAGTCGGAAGATCCTGCAGAAACAGATGATTCCAAAGATAGCGGTGTGATTCCGTCAATTACTCCAGAAACTACTGCAAAAAAGGTGCTTCAAACGACTTTGAATATAGAGACAAGTTCTTCGGTACAGTTAATTGAGAACACACAAACTACGACTGAAATGAAGTCCACTGTTGTTCCTCTAGAGGAAAATAATAAGCAGTCGACGGTAAGCACGCTGGGATTGGATCTGGAGCCGAGTAAAGCTGTAGAAGAGGATCTGGAAATGAAATCAAGCTTCTCGACACCAACTGATGGATTAACGAGTTTTGTTAGGACAACGGAATCCTCTTTGAAGACCTACAACCATCCACTTCATCCTACTACACCAACGATTGTCTATTCAAAGACTCCAGGTAATTTCTAACAGAATATTGGTATTACTGCTAAAAGAATCTAATTATAAATTTAAGCACATAGATAGTTTTATCTCATTCTGGAAATGCTTACTAATCAATTTTCTTCAGGTGCCATAGATCATTATCGTCCTCGTCCTGGAATAGTTCTCGATGATACCCTCGATTACACAGGCACGCAAGGAGGGGCTACGCACAGACCTTATCAACCACCCAGACATCCTCAAGGTCATGAAACTTTCGATGTCGTCGTTTCCGCTATTCAAGGTCCTGGTGGCGGTTCAGGTGGGTAAACTGGAAATTCAAATAAGATTACATAAATAGTTTGCCATAGTAGATAAGAACGATTCGTGACTACGAATTCATAAGGGCTGATTTTAATTTACAAAAAAAAAAACATTTTAGGAGAACCTGTGAGGGTGCCGATTAATGTCAGTGGTAACAGTGACGTCATTCTAACGTCAGCAGTTGAGGGTCAAGGATTCGTTAGCATTGATGGGAAAAGAACGTATCTGAACTTGTTTGAATCAACAGATCAAAGTGTGGGACCAACTAAGACGCAATTTCAAGCAACTAGAACTCAGGCGCCATCACTTTTAGGCTCTGGGTATGTGATTGTGAAGTATACCAAAAATTGATTTAGGTCTGATTCTATTTGCATAATTATAATGTAAATTTTTAATATTTTTAAGATAATTAATTCATTATATTACCCAATGACAGATTTGCTGTAGCGCAGTCAGACAGTTCAACATCTTTGCCTCGACCAGGAATTCCAGTTAGAAGACCGACCTTCCATCGCAGACCAACGCAACCTCCAGTTAGAATAGACACTTGCATTGTTGGTGATTCGAGTACGTGCGATGCTAGTCAACATGAATCATGTGCAACCGTTCAAGGTGTTTCTGCTTGTCACTGCAAGCCTGGATTCGCGAGGCTTCAACATTCCTTGCCATGTAAAAGTAAGTATAATTATAATAATATACATATAAGAACTATTCTAAAATTTCTAAACAACGGTCTAAAATTTCAACAACAATATTACCGATATTTTATAACGATTATTCTGAATCTTTCAGAGATCGTCAGCATTGTAGTCTCGATCAGAGTCGACAAAATATACGACAAGAAGGTCGTCTGGGACAGAGAACTTACGGAAAGAGAATCCGAGGCTTATCAAGTTCTTGCCTACGAGGCTAACAAAGCTGTAAGTACTTTTATCCACTTTAAAGTTAAAGATACTTTTGTATCTTTTTAAAATCAAGGTCTTAAAGTTCAGTTTTTTATTGGTGGTCTTTACAGATCGAATCTGCAATGTCGATGACGCCCTTCTCTGATGAGTATGTGGTATCTTCGATAAATAATATTTATCAGGGAGATGTAAGTCAAGGCCAAGGTGGTGTTTTTGTAAATGCGACTCTAAAGCTTGCTCATGAACCAAGAACAACAAAAGCGAGTCTTGCTGGAGAACTTCAGCGTCATCTGCTTGGAGTCATTCATAGAAGAAATAATAACATCGGAAATAGTGCTCTCTATGTCGAAAGTCCAGCTGGTTCGATATCCAACTTACAAGGTATATACATTCTTTTAAAATGAAGATAAACCTTGTTTGAACAAATTATAATTTGTCAGTCCAAGAATAACGTAATTAATTAAAACATTTCCTTCTCGCTCTTTCTAGACTTGGATGAGTGTGCATCTTCTGAACTGAACGACTGCCATTCATCAGCTACATGTACGAATACTTGGGGCAGTTTTACGTGTAGTTGTAATGCAGGATTCAAGGATCCACACAAAAACGATCCCAGCGATGCTGGCAGGGTTTGCTTATCTTGTCCATCGACGCATTGTAATAACAGAGGCACCTGTTCTTATCAAGGAGACCAAACTCAGTGCTCGTAAGTAAAAGATTTACTGAACCAAAGATTTAATGGAACCAAATCTCTAAAAAAAAAAACTCAACATTACATACAATTTTTTAGATGTACAGGAAATTATTATGGTGCTCAATGCGAAGTGGATGGAGAAGTTCTGGGAGTTGCAATTGGTGCTTCAGTTGCAGCTTTAATCATCATAGTGCTGACGCTCGTGTGCCTTGTAATGTGGAGGTAAATATGAATAAATACTGATGGTTCATAAATTATTTAAAAAATAATTTTTCATTATATGCAAATAATAATGTTTTTACTTTATTGTAGTCGACGATGGTCTCGTGAACAGAAGGCTTTAGGATCCCCAGTTTATGGATATATGCAAGGAGGCATTCCTGGAACATTACCAAGTAAGAATTCGTTTTCACAACTATAATTTAGAATAATAATAATAATAATTTAGAATAATAATAATGTAATCCCATCATTCTGTTGAAACTTATGTTTTTTTACAGCAACACTGGCGCGAGTTGGTTCTGTTGGCACCTTGGCGTCCGTCAAACAAGGACCCCCCACAAATTTGCCTCCATATTTATGGGGACACATATCAGCTATGGGCGATCACATGACATCAGCTAATCTATATGCAGTAAGAACCAAAAAATTTATGCTTTGTATTCAATTTATATAGAATTTATTTTTACTTACTTTGGCATTGCACATTTTTCCAGACGGAACCGATGGGACCAACGCGACCAAGTTCAGCTGTTTTCGGTTATCCGACTTTAAGTGTCCATGGAACTTTACCGCCTGTTCCCTTGCCTCGTCTTCAAGCTCCTCCTCGATCCAGGCACAGGCATCAGCCTGAACCTGATAGTTCCGATTCTGAACCTCAGGATAAGGATAGAGCAGATTTGATTCCCCAAAACAGCGGATTCCACGTCCCTAGACCAAAGTCTAGATCTTCAGTAGCTGTGAGTTTTCATTTTTTAGCCTTTTTCGATTCAAAAAATAATAAAATGTTTTTAGGATTTTCCATAAATTGTCTATATCAAAATAAATAATTGAACTTACATTTTTCATATTTACAGAATCAAAGTGGAATTTACTATGATGTAGAATATGATCAAGGAGATGCGCACCATCTTTCGAAAAACAACATTCCAATGTCGACGTATAGTATGGCGAGGCCATACTACAGAACTTGAGGATACAAAAATCGAATCAGTGTAAGATAATTTTCCAACATTTCAGAGAAGACTAACTTCCAAATGTTGAAAAACATTAGCAATCCGGTGCAATAAATTAAAATATATTCGTACAAAAGAATCTTGTGTCTAACACAAAAAAGGATTCTGCACACTGTCTTTTCCACTGTATCAAATAGAATGGATTTTTCAGTGTAATTATATTATTAATTAAAGCGGGTCTTCTGAAAGTAAGAACACTGCTGAAGTCTGGTATTTAATTTATCTCTAAATTAATAATGCATATATTTTTTAAATAAATCTTACGAACTAGAATGATTGTATTTAATTAGACGGAAGTAGGTTTTATAATTAGTTGCCTATAAAAAAGAGTCAGATTATATTTTCGATAACAATACTGAATTTAAAGTACATATTATATAAAATTGAACATCATGTCGACTGATTGTACCTACTTTAAAAAAAACTGGACTTCAGTATTTTCAATGCAATTTGACTAAGTATTGTTTAACAATTATTAGTGGAATTCTCTAGTTCTCAATCGTTTAGAGATTAAAAATAATTTTTTATTTATAATGCTAATTATGGGCTTATCTATTATGTAGGCCTGATTAGTAAGTTAAATGGTAATTTTAATGTTAATTTTTTAGTGTTAAACATCAAGTCACATGTATTATTTTTATTTAAGAAAACGAAAGGTGATTTAAAGAAATCAACCATTAGCAATTTTGTAATTACTTATATATTTTTTCAAGTTGAATACAATATACATTGAAAAATTTAAATTAACCGTGTCATTCTTTCTTCCTGCTTCGCGTCGAAAAAAATTGATCTCGGTGCGACTCAGCTAAAAATTCTGAACAGGGACTTGAGTTTATTTTTGAAAGGAGAAAGAGAGAATAAACGAGATTACGTGACTAAGTACAGTAAACTATTTTCATATGGACATGAAAGCCGGGATTAATATCAATTGTTTTCAAGGCTCATAGCTTACGGAAAGAGATCGAACTTGGATAATTCGCATGTCAACAAATTATAATTCAGATCTTGGCAAGTCACATAATTAGAGTGATAAGAGTAGTGTAGAGAAAGTCAAACATATATATATATATATAATATTTTATAGATATATATAAAGAGAAAAAACCTAATCATATATAAGTAACATTTTGATAAAATTTATCTCGTTCATATCGATTTCGATGCGTAATATAATCACAATATATTCATATAATAAATATAAAATATTAATAAATAGTAATAAATATGTGTATACGTATCATTAATTGTGTATACATATAATCAATTTTTTCTTAATAAATTATTCTTCTGATCTATAATATTAAACAGTAGCATATGTCATTCCCGATTAATATTTTTTTGGTCTTTGAAAAACCTTGCTAATCCATGAGATGAGATGCTTTTGCAATAATTTCAACTATTAACCACTTAATAGAATGAAAAAAGGGACGAATTTTAAATCACCTTCTGGAAATATTCAACAGGATCCATATACACTTTCTTTAACAGAATTTCAAACTTCGAGCTGATCTTCAACGATCAGAAGAGTATAAAAAGTAGTTTGTAATTAACACAAATTGAATTGGGAGCGTTAAAAATGAAATAACTTTTTTAAAATTTTAATTCTTTGATACAGCCACTATTTTATACCCAAATACTAAATAAAATACGCAGAAAGTTAACTCTCTCGCTAAAATTTCTCAGTACGTTGTATATGTATAAGTTCATCAGACACGACGAAAGTTCAAAGGGTGAAAGTGAGAAATGTTTGGAAGGCAAAGAGTGGACGAACATTTGGTACTGTCAACTCGACCACATCTAAAATAGTTTCTAGCTAAATTCCTATAGAATAGTAGAATCAACATATCACTGGTTTCATTTTACTTCACTCGCACGCTTCTAGGCGATAAATTCTATGAAAAACACCTCTGCTATCAGAGAATTAATGACCAAGAAGGGAAAGGGTCGATTATTAAATTTTTTTCCATATAAATAGATAGATATTTTAGATAAAAAGTGTAGAATAATTCAGGCTTAGACAATTTTTGCTGGCGAAGACTCGACATTTCCTTTTTGTTCTCCTGTTTATTTTCTCTTTTTTTTCACATCTAAATATACATCCACATTATTGTAATTATATACGTATAATGATAATGACATTTGATTGCAAGTAAAAATGATTGCTTAATTTTTAATGTTAAATTCGAAGCAAGATGGAAATTCGACAATTTCAAATGTTTGAATTTGAAATTATTCTTCCTGGAACACTTTCAGTTTGCAATCAAGAAACATCAGGTTTTTGAAACAATTACTGAAAAAAAACAAGAGTCGCGGTCAAAAATAGTAAAAGCCTGATAATAAAGTAAGTGTAAAGTATCACAAGAATTAGAAAGATCGTAATAATGACCTTAAAATGTTATATCAATCGCACAACTAGTGGATAAATCGTATCCGAGGTGGATACACACGAACGATGATAGAATCATGTTATGTAATTATCCATTTAAATACATCAGTCTTTGACATAATGGCTATAATATCGCTGATAGATTAAAACTGTGAGATAGAAAGCGTCGTGGTTTTTGATAAAAATGTACGAACAAGAACACGTATAAAAGGCTGACCATAAAAATTGTGGGTCGCACTTGGTAAAGGTTTTATGTAAAGTGTATGTAAAAAGAAGAGGCTTCAATAGCTTCGTAAATTGGTTAAATTCGCGAGTGAAAATAAGCAGAAGTCGTCTTTGTACAGAAGAAAAAGTCCCTTTTCACAGAGAGTTCTCTTATTTTCGAGGACAACTACCGTAATAAAAATTACTTTTATAAAACTAAGGGATTAATACAGGGAATTTGATTCTGAAACTGGCCTTGTAAATGTTATTCAGATAAATACGAGAGATAAAATATCTAGATGGAATTCGAAATAGCGAAAGGTAGTATTTACGTTAGAGGAGTTAATAAGATATATCCTATCACTTTTTTTTATTTGTGCACCTTCTTGGAGGATAATTAAAATGCATTTTCAATTTTACTCACATTCTAAGAAATTTAAAACGTTTGATTGTTTTTCAATCTAATTATTGGAAAGAATTGTGCAGACAAAATCAAAATTATCGGCGTGAGGTTTTTTTGAAAGAAGTAAAATTAAGGATTTGGAAATGGATTACGAAAATCGAAGATTTGTTGAACTTATGATATCGTTGAAAAGCGGACACTCCCAGCAAATACTGGAACAAAACTTTTGCAAGATCGTTCAGCCTAAGGTAACTGAGATTGCAAACCTATTTTTCACGTTCTCCACGCCAAGTTTGCTTCTCCAAGGACTCGATGTTAAATTTCTTTAGGCCGCACATATTTCAAATAACGATTTCAAATTGCTAACCTTCGTGGGTAAATTCTGGAATTTAAGTTGGAGTTGCTTGTGGGTATTGAGGTGCTGTTGCGTTGGTGTTTGGTCTGTAAAACCGATTCACTAGTTGCTTCAGACTCATTACTACTCCAAATCCAGTTCCTTGATCCATGTTAATGAAAGTATCTAAGTTATCTTTGCAGCCTGCAAAATAAAAATGATATTGTTTAATAATTATTGAGATAATGTCGTGGAAAATACGAGTCATTGCAACAACGATTCTTGATTGTATGAGTTAATATAGTATTACACGGTATTACGTACTGGGTGTGGAAATAGGAGGATGTTCAGGAGGCGGTTTAATCCACGTGCCATCTTCACGTTTCATATGATGTCTGTTCGATGCAAAATGTTGTAAATATGTGCTAGCAGGCACTAGTCTAAATTTTCTGTGATATTCAGGACGAAGGGCTTCGTCCGATCTAAAAGTTTCTGTAGCATATTTCCAAAAGTGGGTAGGAAACGGAAGAGAGCTATCCAAATCATAAACGACTGCTCTTTCATCTGGCGCGTAAATTAGAATCGCATGGTAATCCTGTTAGAAGAAATTGATTTTAAAGTTGTCTTAGAAATCTTGATAGAAAATTCTTTATAACTTAAAGTGAGAAATAAGATAAGATATAAGTGAGTAAAAACTTACCCATACGACTAGTTTATCTTCATCTCTACCAGCTCGTTGACGCCATAAAGGTACACTGCGACCAGGATTACTTATAAAAGCCACATGGCAATGCTGAAGCTCAGCCCCATGTTTGGTGGCCACTTCTTGACACAGCTTCCAAACATTTTCCTCGCTGAAAAGATTGAAACGATTCCCAATCAGTGATACATATTATTGTCAAAAAATTTGAGGACTATATTAATTTCGCGGGGTTTTTAAAACTTTTATGAACGGAGCCTCTCATTGGACGAAGGTCATAATTTTTAAAAAATGGCGTTCTAATTCTGCCATGAATGTCCCATGTCTATGCAGTCCATGCCTCTGCAACGTATCGATCCACGAAGAAATCTGCCGCAGTATGACTTTCACCTAAGCGTATTTTTTTCCACGAGTAAAAATTACGTAAAACTGTTTAGAATACTTACCAGTAACAGCTGGTATATATGCAATCCGATGCTTTTGTAAAAAGCGGCACTAAGGGCTTTGCATTCCCGGTTACACGAGGGTCTACAGCCATTCTTTGTTTACAAACTTGTCGTTGTTTTCTGTTGATTTCGATGAATTCTTGTTTAGAGTTTTAGACCGAGGGACGATTCAGTATCGAGCAACGGTAGTTTATCATAATGATTTTATTTTTTTGAGAAACTCTACTCGAAGACTTAAAATTCTGGCACTGCTAGAGTTCTTTAGAACACTTGCACTCGCTTGTATGTCGACTGGCATTGACTCACATCTGCTCACATCGACTGTCGACAAATAATCCACAATCTTTGTATTCTGGTTTACGCGTGCGCAATTTAAGATGTGTAGGAGTCATTCGATATAGCTGCTATCCTACATATGCCTACATATCATATACATATCACTCGATATTCCATATTTTTAGAAATTATAACTTTATTTTTTTTTTTACAAAAATACATAAAGATAAACAAATGTTTAATTAAAACTATAAATGATTAAAGAATTTGCTGCTATACAGCTCATATTCCACCATTCCACGCAGGAATTAAATGAATAGAAAAATTACGTGTAGTAAATTATTATGGCAAACAAAAATTTTGTGAAATCTTAAGTTTTTCTATTATCTTGTACTTTTTGCCTTAGCAATAAATAAAATACTGTTAATGATGAACAACGTATCATAAATCTTAGGTACTTGTTTTTTGCTTCTTTGCAATCTCGTTCATACCTGTTGATCCAAAACCATTTTCTCCTCTTTCGGTGGAGTCCAGCTTATCCAGTTCTTGAAGTACAGGGTACTCGATCTTTTCGCAAATTAGCTGAGCTACTCGATCACCGGGTACAATTGTCAATTCTTTTTCTCCATGATTGAAGATCAGGACTCCAACATTGCCTCTAAAAAAAAAATAAGATATAAATCAGAATTTATTTAATCAGATGTAAATCAGAATTTCTGTAGAGCTTGACAAACCTAAATAACCTTTTCTTTTTCAAAGCAAGACATGTTTATTTACCTGTAGTCTTGATCAATAACACCAGCACCGACGTCAATATGGTTTTTCAAAGCAAGACCGGAACGTGGAGCCACTCTTCCATAAGTTCCTTCAGGGACTTGAATCTGCAAATCTGTCATGACTAGTTCCTTTCCTTTTGCTGGAATAACATACTCGTATGCACTGTAAATAAAGAAATGTAGAATTACACATTGAGATTATTATCATAAAGAGAAAATAAAAATAAAAAGATGCAAACTTGAACTCTATAAATCCTATTATAATAAACATACTATAAACTTCTACTTTTTCTGAATATATAATACCTATAATATACAATGAGCAAAACCCAATTATACTGCACATTATTAATCAATATCAATTAAATAACTTACCTTCGCAGATCAAAACCAGCAGCAGCGGCATTTCCCTTTACAGGTGCAAAGGCTTTGTTTGTGAGTTTTGCAAACTTCAAAGTACAAGAGTTAACAGACATTGTGAATTATTTCTTTGTTCAATGAAAACCAAAGAAAGTGAATAATGAAGCGAATTCTTCCAAATTCTTCTCAGGTTTAAGCTCGTTTATCCGTTTTAGAGTCGGCGTCCCGCGTTTCTGCCGTTTCTACTGGAAAAACGTTTCACAACAAAGGGCAAAATCGCAAAATTGGCGGGAAACGGAAGTTCCGAAATCACAGAGAGCACATACAATGTATGTAGGTATGTATTAAATTACTATTTAAGAGCATGTGATACTTTACCTTAAGAGTAAATTAGTTCAACCAATTATACATTTATAATAATAAATATTTGCAGCTAATAATATTTATTATTATGAATGTATCACATGCCCTTATGCCTTATCATTTTATTTTTACTACTTCCTACCGCCAATCTCATATGGTAATAAAGAAACCGGCCGCTATATTACATAATTTCTAGGTTACGCTAGGGTCTTTAGCGTCTTTAATTCGATTCAAAATGATCGAATTAAATCAATTCGATTTTGAATCGCGCGCCAAATTTTGACCAATGGCAGCACACATTGACTTTTCGCTAGAGAAATACTGCCATTGGTCAAAATTTGGCGCGCGATTCAAATTTCAGCCAATGGCAGAATTTCTCCAACGGAAAGTCAGTGAGCAGTCTCAGGGCCGTCGATAAAGTAGCCTGGGGGGCATAAAGGGGCTCCCCCCTCGATATGAAAAATAAAAAATATTTCTGTAGTAAGTACCAATGAGACTGCAGACTGCAGTTACATATATCTTTGCACACAGTTATTTAAAAAAAAAAATTATTTTGAAGTTCCTTTATCCTTCGAAATCACTTAGAATGCGGTCATTTTGCCATTTGACGTCACAACGATAAATATTTGATTTCAATAATCAGGAGAATAAATTACTTGTGGATAATTAGCTGTAAGTAACAACAATTAAAAAGGTTTTTACTTGTCGATTCCTACCCGCTACCACAAAGCATACAAAGTGAATTTTTTCCCAGCCAGAACGCGAAAATTCATACAATCAGCTGATTTTTTTATTGAAGCGCATGCGCACTGATGGTTGAACATATGTTCTGCAGTCCTTACAAGTTTCATAATATAATTCTCATAATTATTGTCTGGAAATACTTAACAGGTTTGTTTGATAATTATTGCATTTATTTTATGTTACACGAATGGATTTAAAAAAAAAGACCGGTTTTTGTCTGCAATTATGTGTCTTTTGGTGGTATTTGTGTTACCTGCGTAATTTTAACCTAACCTCTTTCTTTTTTCGTTAATTTTATTTCATTTTATTTATTACGTTATTAATGTGCTTTTTTTAGAATTATTTATTATTTCTGACCTTATTTACAATTTTATAGGTAAAGAAATTATTTAAAAAAGAATTTAGAAAGAGGAGACAAGAAATTATTTTAAAATTTGCCTTGCAAAGTTGAGCACGTATATTACATCAGTAATATTCCAGTTTTTATGTTTTAATACGCAATTTATCTGAAAAATATATGTTATTTGCAGAATTCTCAGATCGTGCATGAAATTTCCCCCGCCACTTTATCATTTTATGAAGAAAAGCAAATTGTCAACATATTCCCAAATTATGTTTGAGAATTTGCTCTTTTTTTCACAAAATAGTAAAGTGGAGGGTGTAAATGTCATCTTCAATTGAGAACTTTCGTTATTTGGTTATTATTACAATCACAATTTTAAAGCGTTTACAATCGTTTTATTTTTAAATTATTATTATTAATCAAGCTGTTTTAAAATTTCAGGATATTTATTGCCACTATCAAATGAAACCTACTCATTTCTGTCAAGAGAGTCAATAATATGAGTGATCTCTTGCCTAAATTGAATATAAACAAAGATCTAGATAAAATCACACCTACGGACTTGATTAATATGAAGAGGTTGGAGGATATAAATGTGCAAAGAGTAGCAAAACTTAAGATCGTTCGGAAAAGGAACGTATTTACTGCAATTGCACTCGGTTTAGGTGTTCTTGGAATCTACTCATATACAATTCGAGCGGTGAAACAGGAAGAGTTTTTGGATGATTTCAACGAACCTGAAAAAGTATCAAGCGATTAATATTTTTGCTCGATTAGGAAATTCACTCTGGGCTTGAGTATCTTTTGCTTTTTATTGTGTCTCAGAGGAAAATCTATCTGTTATATTGATTGTTAGCGTATTTCCAATTAAACCCCTAAAGAATTCATTTGTTTGTGTACAATTTGGTTGAGTATAAAAATGGCAACTGTCAGATTGCCTCCTCTTCCAACCGTGCGCGATCTGGTGAAACTTTATCGCTTGAATGCTGTAAAAGAACTCTCTCAGAATTTTCTGATGGATGAGAGGTTAATTGCAAAGATGGTAAAGAAGGCTGGAAGACTAAGATACTCGAACGTTGTGGAAGTAGGACCGGGTCCAGGAGGAATTACTAGGGCAATTTTAAGAAAAATGCCGGAAAGAGTTATTGTAATTGAGAAAGATACAAGGTTCAAACCATTTTTAGAAATGCTGGCTGATGCTTTTGCAACTGCTAACGGTAAAATGGATATTATCTACGATGACATTATGAAAGTAAATTTTGAGAACATGTTTTCCGAGGAACTAAAGAAAAACTGGGAGGATGTTAGTCCGAATCTTCATCTCATAGGCAATTTACCATTCAGTGTTTCGACACCTCTTATTATTAAATGGTTGCATGCCATAGCGGAGAAGAGAGGACCTTGGAAGATGGGAAGAACAAAAATGACTTTAACCTTCCAAAAAGAAGTAGCTGAGAGATTGGTTGCTGAAATTACGGAAGATCAACGATGTCGGTTATCCGTAATGGCTCAAGCTTGGACGCATCCGCAATTACAATTTATTATACCTGGTAGGTTGTTTTTAAATACTTTTTTGAAATTAAAATTTTTAAGACAGTATTATCCAGAATATTATTAACATTTTCAACTCAACATTTCTAATTCTTTACTTTCTAATTTACTTATATTCTTCTACTTGTTTCAGGTAAAGCTTTTGTACCACGACCCGAAGTAGATGTAGGTGTTGTTACGTTTACACCATTGGTTAAGCCTCGTACGAATCACGATTTTAAGTTGTTCGAAAAAATCACACGACACGTATTTTCTTTTCGCCAGAAATACAACAAAAGATGTATTGAGTAAGTTATTGTGTATTATATAAATTAGCACGTAGTTTTTTTGTAAATTTCAACATAACATTAAAAAAATTTAATATTTGTTCTTTCGTTTCAGAACACTTTTTCCTCCAGAATTACGAACTCAGTTGTCGTTGATGATGTTCAGATTGTGCGATTTAGACCCACATATGATTTCGACTCAACTTTCTGTCGAGAATGTTGACAAATTGTGTTCAGCCTATTTATATCTGTGTGAGAAACATCCAGAAATTAAGACGTACAATTACAGAGCATCTCGTAAAATATTACCACTGAGAATGACACGAGGTATTCAATTGGAACCATGTATGTGAGTTATATTTAAATTTTAGGCTTTATTCGATTGTAACGATAATTTTGAGTAGTGAGTATTTGCAGAAAGAAAGTTTTTCTTTTCTCTTGAATACTAAAGAAAGTCGAATTTGATAATTACTGATAATTAACGTATCTAGTTTTATTTTTAGTGGATCATAATGTGTAACACAGTTGATATCTAAAATTGGGTATGCTTGAAAATAAGTCATATACAAGGTATATAAAAGAGATATATATAGATATATACAGAATGGCTTAAGTTTTAAATAAAGTTATAGTACAATATACACTCGTGTCCCATTAACGAGCGCGCAGCTCGCTTGACAATACTGTTATTATCTGTATTTGAGATTTTGCAAATACATAGACACGGTTCTACCACAGATTTAAAAATTCTCGGACTCTCAGAGCATTTTTTGGCATGGATACTTACGCTCCGACTTCCGAAATTAGTTGAAAAACCCCAATACACCGGTCGATATCACAGCTACTCATCATTTTTCAAAGAGAACAACAATTTTTTAAATAAACTTACAATTACGTAATATATTATATTTTTTAGACAATTTGTTAAGAATCGTTTAAGTTTCAAAGTACGCGTTACATCAAAGGGGCTCCTTTACAGTTACGTAGGAAACTCTAGTTTCTGCAACGCACTATAATTGATGCGCAATAGCAAAAGCAGAAGCGTTGAGAGTTTGCGTCTTTTTCCTTGGTTAAATTTTCCAAGGAATCCTTTCTTTCTTAGTTTTCAGCTTCTCGCCACACCACATATCATAATGTTAGGAAGAGCACCCCGACGCCGACGCCAAGCTCCGAGTGACTGCGCGTGAGCCTGCAGTGTCCTGCACCATCTTTTCGTTCTGGCACCGTCTTCAGCCTAAAAAGAGAATTAGAAAAAACTCAAGTCCATTTTTTTATCTCATCACGCCCCTTTTTCTACTTAAACTTGCCCCTTTTCGATCAGTCTTATCCCTTAATCACACTCGATTAAGAAACAAAGATTGATTATATAGATACCTTAAAAATGAACGTCTCTTTAGAGGAGAGTTCCTGGATTTCAAAATAATCTTCGAGATCTGCTTCACAACAAACTATGCATTTATCAAGATAAAGAGGTTCCTAGAAACATTAAATAAAATTATTAATTTTATATTTTTTCTATATAGGACGATTTTATATCAAACAATATCACTGAATTCTCACTCGGAGTAAAGAGTATCTTCCAATTTTTTCCTTGACAAGAAGAAGTGTCGCTTCCTTAATTCCATTTTGTTTTGGGAATAGGGAATCATCCGAAACGTCCAGGAATTCTGTAATTGGCTGTAAATTGAAGAATTTAAATTAGGTTTATTCGTTTGACTGCGCCCCTTTGCTTTTCTTGATTAATATTAATTAATTTAATGACCGAGAAAAATCCTTTCAAACATTTTCTGCTTACTTTTCCATTGGTAACCAGCATTGCAGTGACAGGAGCGAGTTTGACTGTTCTCCCCCGCCTCCAATTATTATCTGTTGGTTGAGCAATAAGAAGTCGACCTTCTAAGACAAATCTAGCTTCTTCGTGAGCCCATTCCAAAACTTCGACAGCCATCTATTATAGAATGAAAAAAAGTAATATTGCAAACATGCAATTAAGCTTAAAAACAAGTGGTTAAACAGGAATAGAAAATCCTGATATGGAAAGAAAACCAAATACTTACTTTTCTTAATTTTATGTTTACCATATCCTGTTCTCCGGCACATCTTCTTCCGTTTTGGATTATCGATATCCTTCGCCAGAGTTTTGTCGATGTTACATCTTTGGCTTCCTGTTGAGTTGACTTACAATATGAATTATAATATTATGTATTTAGCAATTTATTACAGTAAGGTATTTTTTCAGAACTTTAAAGTTTTTATCTGAATAATTGTTTTTAATCTCTACTTACAGCATTCATGTGCTCTAAATGCAGCTCGATATTTGTTTGAGCTTGCTTTAATCTTTTTTTCGCTTCCTGTGTATCTGAGCGGACCGATGGAGTTGCTTTTAAAAGTCGAGCGAGAAGAAGAGGATATTTCGTTACCCTTTGAACTGGAACCTGAATAAGAATTGAAACTTTTAACTCCACTCAATTCTTTACGTTAGGATTATTTTTTTGAAATTGATATTGATAGAAGTTGGATGAAAGGTGTTTACCATCAGGAAAGAATTGAGATTCATTCTGCGCAGAACAGTGTTTTCCATCTGTGATACTTTGAGGAATATTCTAAGGAGTTCTTTTTCTTTTTCCAAATTCTGAAGAAGAAGACTTGCACTTCCTTGACGAGTACAGTAATTTTCAAAAGCGTGGAGCATTCTTTCCGATTCCAGAAAGATTTTGCCCACGTCGACGGTCACCAAATCCTCGTCCCCGGATTCCTAGAAATAAATTATTTTGAATTTTTTGAATTCTTGAATACTTGTGTACATCAAAATTGCTGACGGTCAACTTTTCGAAACTGGACATTTTAAACTCAAAATTTGAAGAAAAAAGATACCTGAGCAAATTCTACAGAGTCCTTTAGTTTTTCAGCAAGGGCATGATTGTGTTCAAGCAGTTCTTCAACGTTAAGAAAAATGGCTGAAAGTTGTTCCGGTGTAAGAAGTCCAGCTCTCAACATTGGTCGGTGAAATTCTTCCAGAATTATCTTCAAGTCTCTTCCGTATTTCTGCTCCGTCTCCACGATTTCGGTGATTATCTCTTTCCGCTCGGCGCGCTTCTTCGAGCACTTCCTGCATACGAAAGGTGCATATACGACGCCGCTGAAACGTGATAAAAGATGTTTTTTAAAATAAAATCTAGTAGCGTAAAATACGATCTATTTTGTATTTCTAGATAAATTCTTATATAAAATAACTTTAGACTTTATAATATATCCGCTTTTCCAGAAATATTCATACGATATTCAAAATGGTACTAAATTTCAAAAAGCAAATAAAGCAGGACAAGTTCGCGGCCTCGACATGATCTCTATACTTTCTCTTTCTATCAATTCCATTTATCACGGTGAGCGAAAGGATATTGATTTGTCGCATAATTAACTTTACAATTAAAGCAATAATTTTCCACTTCTCAGAGTTGGTTCTACTCCTATTCGTTTTATAATTAACGGGTACTTACGAAGACTCTTAGAAAAGGCTAATTTTATATCTATAATTTTATTCGCATGAAAAAACGTACAAATATTTATTAAAAAGCCAACAATCATTTTAATTAAACTTCTACTGCAACTTTGAAAAATGATTTATATATTCTCCTCGCTTTAGAAACTAGTGGAAAGAAATAGTTGGACTAGAATATTTTATCTAAATGGTAGCTATAAATACTGGTTTTTGCAGTCCGGTTAGCCTTTAATATTCGATAAAGATCAGAAATTGACGCATTTGTCCGATAACAGCTAGATTCGAAACTTTCGCGATGGAGCTGCGTTTCCGCTGGGAATTGGCACACTTGATCAGTGATCTACGACCGTTAATCCTTTTTTGGATCACTGATCACTCGATCTTCTACAAAGTTGGAACCAATAATCGTGTGAACAGAAGTACAAACGAGAATCATGTTCCTTAATTTTTCTTTAATCACTTTATTAATTAAAATATATCTTATTTTGATTTAATGATGACTTAATCTCCTTTACGAATTTAATTTTTAATAATTTAACGATTGGTTTGTAAAAAAAAAAAACCATCAATTTTGGTTTAGTAGCAATAGTTTTAAAGAAAAACAAGAGTTTCGTCATGCTCTCGGACATTGAACTGAACATAAAATATAAAATCAGAGGGTTTTAAAATGTCAGTAACAGTTCCGACCACCCTATGCAATTTCTCGGGATCTACGAGCCGACGACTTACATAATGATCGTTAGCTCTTAAGTATGTCGGCAATTATTCTACTAACATTAGAAAAGCTTGCTCCGCGATCAACGTTTACTACCGACAATGAATTGGTCGTCTTTCTTGCAAATGCATGGCATAATATACAACCTTTTGTCTTGCTTTCAAACTCCCAAGAACACCAACAAAGTAACTAAACGTGTAGTTTTGCTCGCTGAGGTTTTTAAACTTTCTATAGCAATTTTTAGGACCCCTAAGCTGTTTTTTTCATAGAAAACTTACCTATCTGTAATTAATGGGTCGATTCGCTGTTCACAGTCTTCACAGAGTTTGGTATCACCTGAAGCGACTTGAGGAATGCCACTGATCATACTTCCCGGTCCAGAAGATACGTTTCCGGTTCTCCAACGTCTGCAACCAACTCCACGACTACTGCTCGCTTGGCTACTTTCGGAACCGACTCCACTGTCAGTTCTTTCGATATCCACAGTTCTTGCCTAAAAATACACAGGGAATCCAGTAAAAATACAAAATATAAATTGAAGAAAAATTTGACATAATATTGAAAATCTTACTTTAAGAGTTTCCGGGGAACTGGTGAGGATAATGTTGCATTCTTCGCTGCTGTCCGAGACATTGGAGATCTGCGAGCTCTTTGAACTAAGGTCACCTAAACTAGTTTCCTTCTGTTCATAAAGTGCCTCTAAGTCTCTTTCAGCATCCTCTTCCTCTTCTTCATCTTCATCCTCATCCTCTTCCATAGGCGCTACATGATCCTTAGAATTGATCAGAAAATTTAGCAGCTCAAACTTAGTCGACAAATTCCCTTCATCCGGAGAAATGGAAGTCTTTTTGAAGAAGTCCTCCGGACTCTTAGAGAGATAGGATTCGACTCCCATCTCAGAAGCACTCGATTTCTTGAAGAGGTCGTCGGACAAGTAGGAACCAAGGAACTGACCCGAGTTGACCTTTTTGTAATAAGCTTCCTTGTACTCGTCTCCAAAGTACATCCTGTCCTTGAGATAATCTTCCGTCGGCGGGGGACTCATTGGAAGAGGTGGAGGTTCGTCCGGGATCTCCTCATAGATCGGCTCCTTTATCACCTCGTAGGGATTTTCCTCCAGGAAAAGATTCGTAGAAATGAATTCGTTTTCTGAATTTAAACTCGATGATCTAGAATAATTATTTTCAGCCTCGAGGGTCGATTCCGAGCTCTCGTATTCCTTGCTTTTCAAAAGACTCTGCTTCAAGATCTTCAATATTGCTTCTCCACTGCTTTCATCAAGAATTTCACCATTTTCACGAGCTTTTCTGAGAGAGTCTTCCAACAACTTGGAAATGAGAGATTCTTTGGAGAGGCTGGACCATCGACTAGAGTCTTCAAGGTCTCGTAACCGAGATTTTGATTCTGATCTAGAGGTCCGCTCTTCCTGATTAGATTTAGAATTATGTTTCGACTTTCTGCTTGTCTCAGGAAGTTGAGTCTCATCTTTTGACGAGAGTTCCTCACTCTTATCAAGGTGAGCCTTAACTTCAGTGCTCTTCGACTTGTCCTCCTTTGCAGATTCAACGACAATATTCGACTTGTAATTATCCAAAATGACGAGAGTCCGGTTTTCCGAGGAACTTTGAATCTTTGGAGGGTTGTTTGAGTTTACTGATATCACCGTGGGGTTACAGACACTGTCCTCACCGCCAACACTGATCGTTACTTTATTATTCGATTCGTTTCCACCCGAATTCAGGTCACCATTGATCAAGATGGATGTTCTTCTCGAGCATGGAATGTCAGATCCAACCTGGAGTCGATGAATCAGAGGAGTTGTTCTCGGATTTACAGTGATCTTGCAGACATTCTTCTCCATTGGACCAATCTCTATCTTGGCTGATTCGCTTGTTAAGAGTCTTTCGCAAGTCGATGGGGTAGCAAAACCTTCGGGTTTCGGTGTGCTGTTTCTGATATTCTTCCTCGCTTCTGAAGAGACTCGTTGACGATACTCCAGGTCCTTAGCTCCAAGTTCACTAACGAGACGATCCCTTGATAGATGTTTAGGTTTTCCTGGAGGTGGTGACCAACTGGTAGGTCGCATTCTGCGAAAGTGTTCCGAGTTTCGTAGGGGGTCGGGATTTTTAGAATCGGTTTGAAGAGGAAGTGGCTTGTCTTCTGATGCAGTTGGAGATTTGTTAAATGCTTCGTTGTTGGCTTCCTTTGTTTCCTGGGATGTTGTGGCCTTTGGGGTTTTCTCCAATTGCGATTCTTTTGTCGGGGGTGTCGAGATTGCTGATTCTTCCTCCTTGACTTCTTCTGGAAGCTCGCTGGTGGTTGTTATCGAGCTGGTCGTCTTCTCTTTGACCCTCTTGCAGAGGCTCAGACGCATCGTGTCCACGAAGTTGACGTCCCCTGCGGAGATTTCTGGTCTCGAGTTGGAACGCTCGCTCTGACTTCGAGCCAGATAAGACTGCTTCGAGTTTCCTGGAAAGATAGAGAAGAACTATTTAATGAAAGTAGTGTTAAACATAAATAAACATAAATGATAAATATATATTTATATATTTATATATATAGTATATATACACATATGTTACCCATATAAATAAATATAATGAATGAAAGGTTAAATTATGATGAGAATAGAAGAATAGATAATATGAGAAATTCACTACACGTTCACCTTAAATCAAGATTATGAACAAATTAAGAAGGGAGAAGGGGCGCGAGAGAATGGAACCGAGGAGTGAAAGGAGGGAAAAGGACAGCCAACAAATTAATGCAGTAACAACAAGTTTTCACAATAAAGGTTACTAGTCTTGTAATAAGTACCACTTTTACTTTGTAGCCATCCGCGTGATAAACGATAACTCGTAAATCGTAAATTCTGTCGATTTATTTTTAAATCGTATGACTTCTTTCCAAAATTTACTATAATTCTTCATTCTTCTGAATTGTCCTTGAATTTTTCTTAATTTATCAATACCGAGAGGTCAATCACTCTGAGTTTTCGTGTACCAGGAATATATTCCCAAAAGAATATTCGGGAAAATGTAGGAATACCAGGGAATTTTTGGGAATATTCCCAAAAATTTTAAGTGATTCCAAGATATTTCAAGATAGGTGATTACAGAAAACTTAATTAAAGGGTTTTAAGAGATTTTAAAAGATTTAAACTAAATTCAAAAATATTTAAAGACATTTTAAAAGGGTTTGAGTGATTTCAATGTATTTTAAAGATTTCCAAAAACTTCCATAGATTTCAAAAGATTTAACAGACTATGGAATTCAGAAACAGTATTTATATTTTAAAATTACTTGAAACTCTCTAAACTCATTTGAATTCTACTATAATTGCTTAAAATTCTTATATGTAAATAAGTAAAAAAAAAAACTTTAGAAGTTTAAATGAAGAATTACTGATTCTTAGTGAAATACTGATTCTTTCAATGTCTCGATTTTAGAGAGTAAAATCTTTACAGTTCTATGGAAATTGCATTTTAGCTGGACTGAACTTCGCTTCAAGTTTGGCTATCAAACATAAAGGATGTAGAAGAAAAAAAAAACACCGAGAAAATTGGTGTAGACCCGATTCGCGATTTATGCAATCGCGATTTACCGTAAGTCGATTGCGTGCGTTCCAGAAATTCTCGCGCGTTTTATAAAGTAGAGCGAGCAGCCCAGAAAAACCGTTAAATTTCTTCAACGTGAGAAATTCCTCGATTAAGCCCTATTCATCCAAGGCACTTTCACCTATCGCAAAAGCCATATTCGTAGGCGTGTATGTCAAATTTTTACGTTCCTCAAATTTCTCTCAATTATGTTTAAAAGGAGCATAAAAGATTGTTTTCATTATGTGGAATTTCTTTGGATGTCGAATTAATTCATAAAAAAACGGTTTCAAGAATGGCAATTGCTACGGCTTTGTTTATATACAATAAATCTGAGGTTTTGATATGCTTTTCAGATTCAAATTGATACTCGTGGATCTAGAGTGTATAGAATAGGTTGACATCAGGTTTTATCCGGTCAGCTTCGGTTTCCCTTTAAGGTAATTCGGTCATGCTTCAGATCTGTGGTTGCTCTTCCTGTAATCCAAACTGATCGGATGTTTTCAAAGCATGAGAAAAGCAAATTCTGTTGTCAGTCTTTCACTGTAAATTTACCGCAATTTATTTATAGTATTTGTAAACATTTGGCTAGCCAATTTTTTATTATTTTTACACGCTTGTGGTACATTAGAATTAGTGAGAAGTGGATCACTGAATCAAATCACTGATTCAAATTTAGAAATCATAGAGGAATCATATGCTTGGAAATTCTTTAAGGTTTAAATCACTTTTATTTAAAAACTCTAAGCTAAATAGTTATCGTAATTAATCTATTTTTTAAATCTTGATTTTGTATGTAAGATTTATTATCTGGTTACATAAACTTGTTTAATTCCACGCGCAAGAAATCCTTGACATTTTGAAATTTGCAAAGAACTTCTTAAATGTCACTTTAAAGATTTTTCATCAATAAATCCTTCACTTTTTTTCTGTCTCTTGCTATTATTTACTTATATTTTTCTGTAATTGATTTTCATGATATTTTCCAATATTAAATAAGAAAATTAAAATAAATCAAACTATTTTTATGTATTGTTTAAGAGAATACGAATTTTTTACGTTTGGGGGTGGTTTCAAGGACTTTTCGATTAAAATTGGGTCAGTTGCACCGTCATCATCGATCAGTTAATGCTTATTCTCTAAACAGCACTCTATATGTATAACCAGTACAGTTTCTAGGTCGTCGCTAAGTATTTCATCTTTTATCACTGACGAAGGTGATTTTCGATGATGTAAACATCAATATGAATTGTTAAGCGTGTGAAATCGATGGATTCGTTCGTAAGGTAGCACTTCGAGTAGTGTTATGCGACATTTTTCTGTAATACGCATACACATTCCATTAGCAGATCGTGCGAATATTAAAATGCATGTAAATTACATGTACATTGCTCTAATAGTCATCATGTATATTTTCATATTTGCATCGTACGTACGCTTATTATCCCAGTCTCAGACCGACTCGACGGTCGACGTTCACCTTCAGTTCAACGACTCTGCGTCGACATTCTCCGCTTTCATGACATTCGTTCAAGTCTTTCAACGAAACTAAACTTCATTTTTACCTTATCTAGCAAGCTTTGTTTCTCTAAATAGCATAATATTTTTAAGGCAGGAGGAAGTTTGTGGCTCTAAGATTGTCATGTTTTAAGTACCCATCACTCTTATGAAAAAATATTATAGGACAATCAGTATAGGCTCATAACGATTTTCCTGTAATTATTTTGCGATTATAGGAAAACAATGACAGTATAAAAGTATATGGGAAATAATTTGGAAAATAATCTTAGGAGAATATTTACAGAAATAAATAATTTTAAAATATTGATGGCTTTCGGATAATCACGAAAAAAGCGTGAATAAAAATGTATTTCGTAAGGGTAATATCAATTAATAATAATTTATCATTGATACATGACATTTTTCCGTTTTATCATAGAATATTTATTATTATCTACTCATCAAGTACTTAAATTACTCATCTGATCCATTAATAATTAATTTTCTCAATATCCTTCAAATCTGTTTATATTTTATCGACATTATATAAATTATTCAAATGTTTTAGTTCGAAAAATCAAGTGTTTCCGTTCTAGAACAGTAAAAGAATTTCACCAATAAAAGAAAAAGTAAATTTGAAGATAAGGGATCATGCTTTACACGTAAAGCCTGCATTGTAGTTTAAAGAAAAAGTGAGTCAGTCACATTAAAAGGAAAGAGAGAAAAGGTGTGCGCATGCATGTAAAAGAGTGAAAACGTGAGAGAGTTCTAAAAACTAAAGTAATAATATGATGAGGGTCGTTGAAGAGTGAAGAGTGAAGAAGACTGCTCGAGTACTGGATGATTTATGAAAGTAATCTCAGATATTAAGAATGTAATCTGCTAATCAATGTTGATAATATAAACAGATTAAAAACTAATTAATCACGTTTTCAATTTCATTCTCTTAATGGTATATACCATTCTGTTGGTATATTATTATTCTGAATGCATCTTGCAAAGCCTTTATTATTATTATATGTTACAGCAACTTAATGTTATTTATTTCTCTGCTTTTATTTATTTCTTTATTGCTGGAAATATTTACATGGAATTATACGTGAAAATGGAAGTTCCACGTAAAATTCGAGTGTATTTTGTAACAATTCTCGTGAATTTCCAGGTGGATATTTTCACCTGGGATATCTGCGATTTCCGCGTCAAATAATATGCTAGAATGGAATTGAACAAAACGTTGTGAATCTGGGGCTGCTATGCAAATCGTCCGGATTAATGGACCGTTAATGTCGACACGCGTTATCAGGATCCTTGAGCCTTGGATAAAAATTAAACGTGCGGATTACAACCAAGGATAGCAACTTCTCTAGTATCGTGGTTATCCTAACGGTGAAGTTGCTTACTGACTAGTTTTATAGCGAAGCTACTCGGCTTGAGGTTTTGAGCTCTGCATTTACTGCACCAGTAATGGATTATATTTAGTTAAGATTGACATATAGGAAGTAATTAAAATTTATTTCTATATAAAGCTAGATTCCCAGCTTTTCAAATTAAGATCCTAAATACTGGACTCGAATTTCTTTCAGGAAATCTCTTTCAAGAAAAACTTGAGATTTGATCTTTTGCAAACCGGAAATTTGCAGTTTAGAATGCTTTCAGTTTGTAATTCTTTCAGTTTAAAAAAGATAACAGACCAAAGTAATCAGACCACTTCTAATAGCAATAATTACTTAATTCGGTCCAATCAGTACAAAGAGTAAGCGACAATCATTTCAGGACACTTCAGGTCTGTTTGAACTCAATTGCCTTAAGAGGACGGAGAACAATCGCGAAAGTAGATAAGGTCAGGTTTAGTTGGCCCAGAAAGTAGGGATTGGCCGAACCTAGACATAGCAGAATTCTTAAATTAGGAGTATCAAAAAGAAGAAAAAGCTATATTAACTTAGTTCTTCATTTAACATTACCTTTCACCATATTCTTTTCAAATTTTTATAAAATTAACTATAACTGTTAAAACTTTAAAAAAAGTAATTTACATAAGCTGTAAACAAGATTATAGTGATTTGGGTATTAATAACGATTCGAGTGATTTAGAGCAAATTAGATTGTAACCTAAATTTCTTGAGAACGAGAGCTCTGTAATTTAATTTTTCTTTCATTAGAATCACTACTTTCACTCATAATTCGTGCCTTTGGTAATCTCTTCCAGAATTGAAAAGGAAATTTTATTTATGGATGTTTTATTGTCTTATAGTGAATCATAAAAAATTATTATATGATACTGCATAATTTACAGCTTATTACATTCCATATTATGTCCGGGAAATATTTTACCTTCCTTCAATGAGAATATTTCTTTTAAAAAATAGAAAATGTTTATTTTTTACGGATATTATATGTAAATAATTAATCGATCATTAAAAAAGTGATTGATCTTGAACGATCACTTAGGTTCTTCGCAGAAGATTAAGTTTCTCCGCAGAATGCTGGATTTAATACCAAAGATTATGGGAGCTCGCGTTTCGCAGAGCTGATCGAATAACGAATTAAGGACGCAATCGTAAACAGTCTCGAGAATTAAAAAAATAAATAAACAAAAGTAAAAAATACTTCACTCACCTTCAGACTTGATAATCAGATCTCGCTCATCATTGGGAATGCCCGGCAGTTGGGGCTTCAGCTCCTCGATCTCAATTTCTAGTTCAGTCTCGTCTTCCTGTTTGATCCGATCCTCCTTCTTCGCTATCAGCTCCTTTTCTTTTCCTTTGTCACAAACTTGATCAACTTTCCTCACCCCAGGAACTGCCTGACTTTTCCTCGACTCAATCTTGACATCAACAGTTCCGTCCATCTTCTTGTTCCCAGGAGCCTCGAGCTTCTTGGAAGGCACAAACTTGTCGATCTTTATCCTCTCAACAGGCGGTACGCTCTTCACCCTCGGTACGATTCTCGCTTCCGGCACCTTCGGCCTCTCCTGCTTCACAGGATCCTTGATGTTTGGAATAGTGATAAATTTCGGTTTCTCAATTATCTGCGGTTCCAGCAAGATCGGCTCCTCCGGCTCTTCCGGCTCTTTACTTCCGATTGAACTTCGGCTCGTTCGCCTGGATGCAACAACCTCTGGTGGTTTTTCTGGAGCGAAGATAACATTGTCAACATTGAAGAAGACATTCTTTCTCTTCCCCTCGCATCTACCTTTCTTCAGAATACTCTTCAAGACATTCTTGGCCTCCTTCAACCTTCTGGGCGGTCTCTTCGGGGAGATCTTGGGAATCGGGATCCTCGTTACATGAACATCCTCTTCATCGGAGATCTCCCTAGGTTCATTGAACACCCTTATCCTTTGTCCACCAATCGCTGCCACTGAGCTTCGATTTGGAATCCTTTCGATGGATTTCACTTTGGAGGAGTCAAAAAGACTCGAGGGAATTTCTTCAAGCTCAAGGGCGTTGTCCGAGAGGTCGTCGCTGAGGTCATCTTCATCCTTGATACGTTTCTTCACTAGGAGATAGGGATTGACGTTACACTCCAGGATGCTTCTTCGAGAGTCGTTGGCAGATGCAGAGGTAGACAAGCTGGTTTTTGATGCTGGGTCTTTCCAGTTCTCCTCAACGGACTTCCGCTGAGGGACTTCAGTGTTTCGAGGTGACGATGACTCTTGCCAGTCATCTCTGACGGTCCGGAGTTTTTTTGGAATCCGAATTAATCTCCCGGGAGTGGTTCTGTGATCTTCAATGCTTCTAGGATTGGACCATTCTTCATCTACGTTTGAAAAGCTGGGCTTTTGACGATCAGTTTCATCAAAATTGGGTTCAGAGTTGAACCATTCTAATCTTGAAGAGGAAGGTTCTTGAGGGGGGATATTTGCACCTCGCATGACGCTTTGACTTCTGCTGTCTCTTTGTCCATTTTGCCGATGGGGGGAGATGCTTCTGGTTCGCGATCTTGGCTCGATTAGGCGATTCCGTCGCATTTGGTCGTAAGGGTCGTCAACTGAGGGCCTCAGAATACCCGCTAAGCTTGGTCGGGTTCTCGAAGAGGTGGATGGTAATCTGCAGGTGCCACCGAGGGGTATTCCAGCCAGTCGATGACCTCCGCATTTCCGGCAGTTGCCTAACTTCCGGGTAGTGCCACTCAAGAATTCTGGACAGGAACATACTATGAGAATAGGGGCTCCCGGAGGAGGGGGAGGAGTTAAGAAAGCTCGTGGATCGTGTCCAGATCGAGAAGCTCGGACAGTTCCATAGAGCCATGGATCTCCATAGAACATCTGACGAGAAAGAGCGCTCCCACCACTTATAGTTCCCCAACCTTTGACAGGATCCTCCGGAGATTGACTCTGACGCGATAATCCCAACCTGACACTCCACGATTTCTTCCCCTTACTCAGCGTCTCATAATTCTGAAATAATAGAAGATCCATTTTTTATTAACTATTAAATACATCAGAGCCAAAAATAAGACTCAAAGTATAAGATTTAAATTATTATACGGGTGGTCACAAGATTCAATTTTTTAATTTCCTGATATTTTCCTGACTTTCCTCTAACAGAAAAGTATTAAAAATCAAAGTATAAAGAATCACGACAATCTTGGAAATCTGGCCTTAAGATTCCCTGAAATTTCTTGAAATTTCAACAAAAATGTTTAAATTCCTTAAAATTCCACTACATTCTCGTAAAATACTTTAAAATACCACAAGGAACTTTGAAATACATTAAAATCTTTTAAATTCCCTCAACTTTCTTAAAAATCCCTTAAAATTTCATGAAATCCTTTAAAATTCTACGAAATCTTTGAAATATCATAAATATCTCTTGTAATCCCTTTAAATTCATAGAAACTTCTTAAAATCCCTTAAAATTATTGAAAATCTCTTGGAATCTTTAGAAACCCAGAGAATCTTAAAGAATGCGTGGAAATTATTTATAATCCTTCGAAATCCTTGGAAAGTTTCCAAAGTCTGTTAAATGTACACACTATAAAAGCTATATATGTAATACTATCAAAATTAAATTGGATAAATGTTAATTTCCATTTTCCCTAACTGCTACCCGCATTTCCCTAACGTTTCGCTGATTTCCCTGACTTCCCTGAAATGTGGCCACCCTGTTATAAGATGCCTATAAAATTCCAGACGTTAATTCATAAATTAACATCTATACTGGTGTTATATTTGATCCAATACTCCTTTCACAGAGACCTTTGATCCTTGCTCAGCGTGCCATGGACGATAGAAGGCTATAATAGTTTCTCAGTATTTTTCACGGAGAAATGAGATTACGCGCGAGTGGATATCCTGTGATACTCTGTACTTTATACGGGATGGTATTTATCGTTAATAATAAGTCATTGACCTTCAATTATCCACAACCACTTATGTAATGACTTATCATGAAGGATAAATTATCTTATTTCCTTCAGGTAAAATTGCAGCGATAGATTCTTTGAATTATCTCGATTAATTAAATTAAATTAACAATTTTTTAAAGTTTATCGAGGGATTAAATTCTCTAAAATAATATTTCAGCAAACGGAGAAAGTGACGGTACTCTGATAAAACGAAAAAGTTTCTTTTCACTACAACTACCCACTTTTAATTCGAATTCCGGCTTGGTCATCGGGTTCGATTTCAGTATTGAGAAAATCGGCAAACACGCGCTCCAGTTCCGGTTTTTTTTGCACAGATCTGATGCCCGATGGCTTGTCACGTTTGTGGTGAATGTTCTGAGAAGACAAGATACAAGATCATCGAGCTTTCGTCCGCATAAATCAAAGGCAGAGAACTCGTCTCTTCGTCTCTTGACTGTATTATATTTTCCAAAGAAGGAGCGAGACTCTTTGCTAGAGCGTGAGAAGGATAAGTCTGTATAGAACTAAACGTAAAAAAATAAAAATAAAAAATAAATGTAAAGGGGAAAAGATTCTATCATCCAGTAACGACTTCCATTTGAGAATAAAATGGAGAGGATTGGGATGGTAGGTCAAGTGAAGAAGAAGAACGATCAAAAGAAGCGCAAAAGCTTTGGGGAAAGTGAATTGGTTCATCTTGAAAACCTGATCCCAATAAATTTATTTCAATTCGTTCTCCTGGAGAAATCGCCGCTCTTATTGTGTCAACAAAAGTGGTAGCGATTTTCAGTTTCAAGGTGAAACTGAAAAACTACCAAGCTTCATTAAGCTACCAAAATAATTACTTACTTTATTATTAATATTAAATAAATTTACGTTTCTCACTATTTATTAGCAGTAGGACGTGATGGCTCGCGATTTATACTAAAACTGAGGACTTTTATTGAAAGAGGTAGACTCTAATAAGAATTAAATATAGGGGGAGGAGAATAATGGCGAATATAGCGATTATCCTGCACATTTCATGCTCGAAGGTCGAATGTAATCTCTCATCTATATTCTACCGGAAAGACATCTTGCAAGATCCTCTTGACTGCCCAGTCATCAGAAAAATTAAAAGACGTCATTAGAACGTTTTAAGAAGGACACATGTCCTTATTGGTCCTTAAATGTCCTCGTAATCACTCAAGATTTGATTACATTGATTATTATATTGATTAGTGGAAGATGCCGGGTGCAGGTGCAGATAATGTTGATTGGGTACGACTAAGGTGTTTTGGTGTCTTCTATATTGGACACAAAGACGTAAAATGGGCCAGCCAGGTGCTCGGAGCAAACGTCGAACACTTACTTTCTCGACGATAGCCGTAAAAGTGTTGTCCATCGCTCACGTAAGCGTAAGAAGTTAAGAACGACTACCACTGTATTTCACTCGATCTGCCAGTCGAAAAACAGAAAGTAAACTAGTAGCTGTTGTACCCTGTTGCAGGTGTAATGCGAGAACGGGCGTGGCACGCCAAGTCGGATTTAGATCGAGACGAAATTGCAGTAGCTTTCATTGAAAAAAAAATTTGCAAAAATAATGACCTGGATTATGCATCAGGATTTCCAGAATTTCACTTGCTTTTAGATTTCCTTGGTTATGATAGCCATAAGATATTGGATTGAAATTTATGACGTCTAGTCTGACGAACTTTTTTTTATTTATTTTTTTTACATTTATTGGATTAGGAATGTAAAAAAAGTTTCCAGAACCATTTTATTTTATTTTGATTTACTAACAGAAATTTATCTGGCGTTGCTCGGGATTTTAAGAGATTTTAAGTGACTTTAAGGAATTTTATAGAGACTTTAAGTGATTTTAGGGAATTTCAAGATATTTTAAGGGATTTTCAGGATTTCAGGAAATTTCAAGAGATTTTAAAAAGAGTTCAAAGGAGTTTTAGGAAATTCGGGGGATACAAATTTTTTAAAAGATTAAGAAGATTTTTAAAGGATTCGTAGAGGTTTTTTTTTAATTTTAGAGATTTTTATGGATTTGTAAAACAGTTCAAATGAGTTATCAAAAGGATTTTTCAGATACGACCAAAATTTGTTGCACTTTTTTCAGTATTCACTAAACTGTAAAAATCTTCGTAGAAAGTGAAAATCTTGATTCAAGCAAAGACATTGACACTGGTGAAAATCTCTCTCAGCGTTAAATGGCTTTCGTTATTTAAATAAACGATACAAAAAAGTAATTACTGATGAATTACGCGATGGGATATTTTCTCTCGGCCGATAGGAAACTTGTGGCTTTTTTTTTAAATGACTAATGGCAAATATTATATATGAAATTATAAGAAATTTCTTCCGATGAGTAAACCACTCTAAAATCGTGAGCATACTTAATAAAGATTTAGCTGTTAGCTAGAGAAAATCATCATCAAAAAATCATCCAAGAAGCTATCGGAATAGCAGGTTGTTATTATTTTAAAATGGTTTCCCCCTCGATTTTTTCTAAAAGTAGAAAAATGTTCAATTTCGGAAATAACATAAAATGATAATAAAATTGTATAAGAGCGGGAGTTTTTCTCAGAATAGTTTCCTATCATTTCTCGCCTTGCATAGACGTCTGTTCTGTTCGCAACTGCGGAATGCTTGTTGAGAAAAGAATTTATTACTTAAATGGTAGAACTAGCGGTAACCTAGTGACTTGCTGTACGTCCTAGCTTACGTTGTTTCATGGTCTCTGTTAAATACGTGTATACGTAATACGAGTTGCTTGGAATTAGAAACGGCGGAAGAAAGGAGGAAAGATCTGCATTTATTGCAAATGTGGGTCGATTAAATCATTAATTTTCCAGTCGTACTGCATTTTTAAAATAGCATGTGTACTATTGCATATATACACATGAAAATTAGGTTTCTGACCTTTTTGAAGAAAGATCACAATATATCTTGAAAATATCTTTGAAATTTTACATTGGAAGCGAATTATTATTATCAAGATTTCTTAAATTAACATTCTTAAGAAAATAGACACTTTCGTTGATGGGTTTTGCATAAATAGAAGAAAGTCTCAATTATGCGAGTAATCGAGACTCAAAAAGTGAAGTGAACGTGCGCATCACTCTGATAATATAAGTGTTTCCTTTGAGAAATTTTGTTGTTTGCAAGCACCTGCCGCTGCATAATGAACGTATCCGCCAATTGAGATGCCGGATGTAAGTATAAGGCATCTAATTATCGCCACAGAGTTCATGAAGCATCTTCGATGTATGTGTGTCACTAATTGAGAAGAGGCATGTCTCGCGTGGAAATTTCTTGCAATGAAGTATGTGGAGTACACCAAGAGAAACCGGAAGGTCTGATGCAGAGTCTAGGTCTATCTATCGATCATAAATTAATAAAAGGATTATCAAATAGCTCGAGAGGAATAAGAAAAGAGAAAAATCGAAAGTGTCGTTGCCTTCTTTGTTTTCTTTTTTTATGCGAGCACTAATTGCAGCGTTCGAAATTGAAGTACACATTGAAACAATGGTAAGTTCAGATTGAATTGGAAGTTCCCGTAAATTGTGAAATGTAAAACGTTTTCAGTTTCATTGCAAGGCTAAAGGTAAAGTGTATTTGAATATCAGAGTCTGGATCAGCTAGATGTATCAGGAAACGGAGATGAGGTATAAATCATAGGAAAAAGAATGGCGATAGAGTCGAGTGCAGACACGAAGGTGCTCATCATCTCTGAGGTTATCTAGATTTATGCCTTGGTCAGCAGTCAGCAGGGAAAGTGGACTTCTGCTCTTGCTAATTAATATTTGCAACGTCATACTCGGTTGATCCTTAATTCCCTCTCCTCCATAAGATCTCTCCTCTCTTTCTTAAAAATCTTATTCAATCAAAACCCTTGCCTCTAATACAATTATTACTAATTCCTAATACTTAAAATAGTACCAACAAGTAGAGTTATGAAATACAGATTATATTATATAGTAAAAATTTCATTTCTTTCGGTGTAATTCAGTACAACAATTTTATTCTCCACTCGAGCGTAAACTGAAATAAAAATTCAGCGATTGTTTCAAGAATTCTGAAGTTGAAATCGAGCTAGTTAATTCACTTCCACTTTCTCAATGAAAACGAGTCTTGAATTGCTAAAAGTCCTTCAGTTTCTCCCAAAATAGGTGATAAATAAGATATGAAGACACGCATTTCATTGTGTAACAAAAACAAACATGATTTCTTTGAATCAAGTAAAGATTCAAGATTTCTTTGCAGTGCTAATCAGAGGAATGAAAATACGTTGATCAATTATTTATTGTTAGCTATGCTGTTTACGCGGAATGGCATAAAAGGTAATGACAGCGATGTTATATGTAATTACCTTGTAACGAGGCGCAACTCTTATATTGTCGAGTAAGAAATAAGAATCCAATAAGGAAAGAACGCAAGGATCAAGGTACGAGAGAGGTTGCACCTTTACATCCGGTTTACTCAGTTTGCTGCTCCTACTCAAAGATTAACGACTCTGATGTCTGGAAAATGTTTTTGTGCTTGATTAAAAAATAATTAACTCTCCAAATTTTTCAGATATTATTTTTACAGACTCATCTCGTTATGACATATTGCAAATGTGAAATTACGATGCATACAATCGTGCGTTATCCTACAATCTAGCTTTATTATCTCTAACATACTATCCCGATTCACGGTGAATGCACCGGATGGTCAGTCGGTTGGTCGATGGAACGAGGCAATAGTCTAACTTGATATTGCACAATAACCAGAGACTACCCCCAATAGCACGCAATATTGCAGTAATGTTACTGCAATTGAATATCCTCTTCCGATCAATAAATGTATTGTATTATTGCAATATTGCGCGGAAATCTTGTAGCGACATTATAAAACCTTTCAACTTGAACAGATTCTACGGCCTTTTGATATCTTTTATTATAGTTCCATACTATCTCAAAAAGATCAAACTACCAGTCGAAATGTTCCGGCTAAGTTATGAGACATTTATTGGTAGTCGTAATGAACCAGAAGTTACGGTATGTCTCGGTAAGACTAGGAAAGTCGTACTAGTTTTCGTTACGAAAGACATACTTCCATATGATTCTTGGAGACTATTCTTGACTTTTAATCTTTAAACCAAAAACCGGTGCCAACTGGCGTACGTTTCGTCCTTCGAGGATCGTTTCAGTTTCAGGGTTTTCAAGTAAGACTGGTTTAACGATCGACCTGCTGAGACAGGAGAAGATAAGAATTACGACCAGACTTTATATAAAACTGAAATAAATTTAAGAATCCTGTCTCGAATTTATAATTAAAGGAAAGAAAATCCTTTAATTTCCTTTTATGGACTTTTGAAGCTCCTACGTTTCCCCTCGGTCTAAAATTTCAACTCACCGAAGTTCGGACCAAGGATATTAAAACCAGAACTTCAGATTTAACAAAGAACTTCACGATTATGCCTAGACACAACAGTGTTAATTCGTGTGACTCTTGTGTAATAGTAAAAGGTCGATTTCGCTAATTAATCGTTCCACATTATCGCGGAGAATAATGAATATACACTTTCTCAATGAAGTCATGAATTTTTTTATACGATTTGATTACTGCTGGGTCTGAAATGTTTCGGAAATTTCAGACAGTTATGAAGAAGCTGTTTAAAAAATTCTCACCTTGCCGGGAGTGGGCGAAGCTGAGTTGGATGCTAACCCCTGCTGGAGGTGGTACCTTTTAGGGGTGAGCATATTGTAGGGCGCACTGAGGCTACCCGGGACGACAGCCACGCTCGTCATAGTCATTTCCTCTCTGAATTGCAGTTCTCTGCTGCTCCAGAGCACTGATCTGCGCCCTTTTCAGGCCCTCCCTGTCTTTCATTCTCTCCGCAGCGTCTGTAAAATAAAAAAGTATTTTTATTTTCATAAAATATGTAGTGGAAAATAGTGCATTTTCTTGTATTTATTCCATTTTAGAAAACTTCTAAATATATGGTAGTTTAAATCTGGCATAATATTTTGTTTTTAGTCCTTCTTGTCTACTTTAAATTCATTCAAGACAAACATGTTTCGAAGTGGTCAAGATCGTTGGCCAAAATGCCCGTTTTGCATATAGATTATATAAGCCTCATGATCGCATTACGTCATTTGACAATGGTTCCTTGACGCAATTTCTCTCTGGAGATTAAAATTGTGTAACGCCCTCGCGCAACGGTGCGCGCAAACCAAAGGATTCAGACATCAGCCTAGAAAGTTGGAATCACTTGCATAATAATATAAATCTTCCAATTTCGTGGGTATATTGTAATTTAAAAACTTCCTTTTGTGGTGAAAGCATGGAACTATTTAAGAAGCTAAAAGAGGTCTACGAAGTTTTTCGGGAAGAATGAAGAGAATTTTCAAGAAATTTGACCTGAAAAATTATGTTGGCTATTTTCAAGGTCGGAAGTAAATCATATATATATACAGGATGACTTTTATAGTTTATTTAACAGATTTTAGAAACTTTCCAAGGATTTAAAAGGATATTTTTTTAAATTTTCAGGCATTCTTTGAGATTCTCTGGGTTTTTAATGATTTCAAGAGTTTCTAGAAATTTAAAGGGATTACAAGAATGTATAATATTTTAAAGATTTATTGGAATTTTAAAGGACTTCATGAAATTTTAAAAGATTTTAAAGAAAGTTTAGGGAATTCAAAGAATTTGAAGAAATTTAGTTCCTTTTGGAATTTTAAAGGATTTCAGGAGATTTTTATGATTTATAAAAGATTTTGTAGAATTTAAAGGAATTTCAAGAAGTTCTTAAGAATTTTAAGAAGATTTTTACATATTTTAAGGAATTTAAAAGTTTGTCGTGCAATTTAAAAAAAGAAATTTAAAGAAATTTTGACATTTTAAAAATAATTTGAAGGAATTTTAAGACATTGCAGAATTTATTTTTTATTTTTAAAGATTTTGTGAGATTTTTGTTTACAAAAATTTTTGTTTAGAGATTTCAATGCATTTTAGGGAATTTTAAAGTTCCTTCTTGAATTTTGAAGGATTTTACGAGATTTTTATCATTTGTAAAAAATTTTGAGGAATTTTAAAGGATTTCATGGAATTTTAATAGATTTTAAAGAATTTATGAGATTGTGTGGGATTTTAAATATTGTAGTGGAATTTTAAGGAATTTAAAGATGTTTCTAGGAATTTTAAAAGATTTTCGCGAAATTTTAAGATGTTTTTAGGAGTTTCAAGAAATTTCAAGGAATTTTAAGTGATTTGATATGATTTTAAATTTCAAGAGATTTAAAGTTTATATGAAGAGATTTAAATTTTATATGAACTTTTTGAAAAATTTTAATAGTATTATTATTGGATATTTGTTTGTATTTTGAATACTTTTCTGTCTGGGAAATTTGTCTGAAAGGCAGAAAAAGGTCAGGGAAATGTCAGGGAAGTTGAAAAATTGAATCTTGTGGTCATCCTCTTCCTACATCCTGTCTGAAATTAATCTTTCAGTTGACGTCAGGTAAAATGAGTAAAATAAGTAAAATGAGGCTTATAACTAAAGAGAAACGTATCTTGGATTGGTTTATCGACAGACCTCAGGCAATTATCCCAGTCGTAAACCTCCAAAGTACCGACTACCGCCTTTCTTGTTTTACAAGACACAGAGTACCGTAAGTGTGACTGCCTGATATAGCACATGAACTCCTTTTGGATTGTGTCGATCTCCAGTGAAGAAAATTATGTGTTCTTAGATTTAATCTAACAGATCGAAAGAATCTTTCTTAATTACAATGTTTTAATTATAATTATGTGTAAACAAAGATCGATACATTTTTTAAAGCTCGAATAGAAAGTTATGTATTTCTGTGCCTATAAATACATAAAAATAACAATGTCGCAAAAGGTAAAAGCAATCTTAGAAGCCTATGCCCACAAAGAGTTTAAAATTATAACTAAAATTACTTTTATGACTTCATTTCTAGTTTATTCCGGTATTCCAAGAAACATGCAACTCATGAATGGAAATATCGATTATATTTCAGTTTTTGAAGAAATAAAGAAAATCAAGGCTAGATAAAGCTTTAGGTACACTATGTGAAAATGATATAAGAAATAGATAAGTCTAAGTAGCCTACAAAGAAAACCTGTTTTCATTCAGACGAAGAGAAATATAATTGTCTATAAATTATTCTATCTTCTGATTGTACAAACCAGAATTTACCGTTTTTATACTGATGAATGCTTAATTCCGGAGGTTTCAAAATATTTTGGATCATTCTCGACATTAATGTCTTTCTCTCAATTTGGATTGTAATTTATTATCTTCTTTTCACGCCCTTCTAAAAGCTTCGTCATCCGTACGATGCATTAAATCAAAGATATTTGATTCAATATATGATGCTCAAGCATTTCACGCTTGAATAGTCTCTGACATTGAGAAATGGTTACTGAACTTTTTCCCAGATAAGAATCATCATTCTAGATAAAGTGTTAAAATATCGTTTATCTATTATATGTCACAATATTGTGCAGCAAAAAAACAATGGTATATAGAAAAATAAATAGAGAGGAAGTATATGGTTCTTCTAGACGGTTTTCTTCTTGAAGACGAGAGTCGAAGTTCTATTGCGATAGGAGAAGTGAAGAATGTCCAGATTCTCCAGACTATCCACGCGCGAGCGGCAATCGAATGAAGATATCACATAAGAAAATCTCCCATTGAAAGATCCGAGACAACACGCATTGCGATTGCAGATTGCATTGTTGAGATCTTTCTCTCCTATGCGCTCGCACGCGCAAATCTTTCGATAATATCCGGTAAGAATCTGCGACATACAGTTTCCAGACTTCCAAATTAAGTTGTCCATTGAAAAAACAAATTCTACTACATCACCTCATTGATGCAAGCTATTGCTACGTCCATACGATAAAGTCTCTACAAAATTCCTATATACTTTAACTCTTACATCTTATATCTGATTTCTGATATTCCACGAATATTGCAATATTCTGCCTGGGTATCTTTCATCGAAAGACTTTATTAGCAAGGCCTAAAACTAAAGTGTTGGCAAAGGTCCAATTAATGCTAATTAACGGAAAAGACGAACAACTGGACTAGACTGGCGGCGACACACTTTCCGAGATATATGTTTACAGAAGGAAATAACAATATACAAAGAGGCCTCTTCCATCATCAGATTATTTTGGGAGGCTGACTTTCACCTTTCTCTGTAAATCGAGGTTCGAACCTACGAAAATCTTCTGCGAAAGCGATTAAAAAGGAAAAAAAGGAAGAAATACTCTCAACTCGTATCGTGGTGTAGCTTATGATGCCTTTTTGTAAATTTATTTTCTCTTCCCACAGAACGCCTAAATTCCAAGGTGCGTGTGCGACTCGATGCAAAATTGCTGGCATAAAGCACAGCCATCTTGTCCCAAAACGGGTTTTCCTCCACAGCTCGCAAAACCGTAGTACTGCAGCGCTAGCTGGCAGGAAGCAAGAGGCCAGCTTAGATTACATGTCTTCTGGAATTACATTCGCTGCCCACCATGTTTCTCAGCTCTAAATCACTTTTTGCTGTGAAAAAACTCAATTCACATAAGAGAAAAAACTTTCATATCATATGTATAAGAAGATTCAAGATGATTTAATAGAAATGTACTTTAAAGATGCAATATAGGAAGTAGATGAGAGTGCACATCTGCTTCTTATATGCCTTCTTATATTCTTCTATGATTCCACCCAATTTTTATTGAAAAGGTCTGCTTATGTTGTTAAAAACATTGCATAAGAAAATTGTTAAGTTTTAGAATAACTTGACTTAAAAGGAGAGACCTTGAAAAATGATCTAAACTAGCTTTTGAGGATGTTCGCTGCCTAAGGCAATGGAGTATTAATACATAACACACTTCAGCTTTAAGTAATTCCTTTCAATGAGAACAGACGTAGCCGCAGCAGGAGAAAACGATTCTTTGATATGTACTTAGGATTAATGTGAGTCAGCGCCAAGCAGATTGGTATGCGATTTAATCTTGTGAACAGTAAAGTCTTTTAAAAGATGCTGTATAAGGCTCATACTGTATAAGAGAGGAAAGAGAAAGGTGCTAAATTTAATGTGACTATCACTATTGCCTCTACGACAATCTACATAGCGACCTTCCTAAGTGTTCACATAGGGTTATCCCCTTCGTCACGAGGGAAGATGGGAAGATCCGATCATTCCAGAAATTCAAGAATTTTTCCAGAAAAAACACCTGCGGCAGCTCTTGGAGGAGTTTATCAGATGGGTAAGAAAATCTTCATGAAACTTTCCTTTTCTGATCCTCAATTTATTTTGTTCGTGGTCGCTTTAGTGCTGTTTTCTTCTTATTGGAATTGGTCAGATGCTTTTTAATTCAAGAAATCTTGATGAAATCTTGATAAAATCTTGATGAAGTCTTGATGAAATCTTGATGAAATTTTCATGAATCATTAGACATATTTAAGAAAAGCTAGGTCAGGTAGAAGAATAAATCAAGCTAAGCTACGATTAGTGATTGGTCAAAGTGTTCCGTCTGGCCCAGCTTTCTATATGCATTGTAGGCCTTGAATCTAGAATAATATAGTTGTCCAGTTCAAAACTGAAGCATGTTTATCGTGGTTGATCTTGACTTCTGATTCTGATGAAGAGACAGACCGATTAAGATCTCCCGTGGGTCCAGATCTATAACGGTAATCTGGTTACAGACAGATCACAACTCAGGATACGCAGTTCGATCAGTCGATACTAATGCGTAGCGCGCTTACTTGGAAAGTGTAACGCGCTCGAAAAAACGATCAACGATTCTAAGAAAAGACGTGATAACAAGTATGGTATGAATCGAGTTAAAAGTACTGGAGAGTGTATAACTAGCGGCTTTCCGAGGTGCGTCAACCTAGTTCGGCCCTCCTACTTGGCAGCGAATCTAGTATAATTGAGCGATAAACATATGAAGTTTACAAATGCACACATCTGTTGAACTTATACATCAAAAAATGGAAAAGAATTATGTTTCTTGTTAGGGATCAGGATATAGAACAGGGTGTCCACAAGATTCAATTTTCCAATTTCCCTGATATTTTCCTGACTTTTCCCTCACTTTTAGACAAATTTTCCTGAAAAAATTGTTAAAATTAATAGAAACCTCCTAAAATCCTTAAAAATTTAACGACAATCTTCGAAATTTCTTAATTTCTTAATATTTCATGAAACCCGTTAAAGTTTTTACTATTTCTTTTAAAATTACTCAAAATCATTTGAAATCCCCAAAAATTCTACGAAATCTTTTAAAAATATAAAAATCTCTTGAAATCCTTTAAAATTTCACGTGAAACTTTAAAATCACTTTAAATGCGTAAAAATCTCTAAAATTGATAGAAACCTCTTGAAATCCTCAAAAATTTCACGACAATCTTAAAAATTTCTTAAAATCGTATAAATCTCGTGAAATCCTTCACGAGGATGCGTCAAAATTTCTTAAAATTTCATGAGGAACTTCAGAATCCCTTAAAATATGTGAAAATCTTTTAAAATCGTTGTAAACTTATTGCAATCTCTTAAAATTTACTGAAATCTCTTGAAATTCCAAGGAACATCTTTAAATTCCCTAAAATTCCACGACAATATTTAAAGTCCTATAAAATCGCTTAAAATCTCATAAAAATTCTTTAAAATCTCTTATAATCTCTCAAAATCTTTTGAAAATCAAAAATACCTTCCCAAATATTTTACAATTCCATAAGGAATATTAAAATTCTTTAAAATACGTAAAAATCTCTTAAAATTTTTAAAAACCTCTTGAAATTCTTTAAAATTTTGCAAAATCTTTTAAAAAATCGTAAAAATCCAGTAAAATCCTTTAAAATTTTCAAAAATTTTTTAAATACCATAAAAATCTCTTGTAATCCCTCAAAAATTCCTGGAAAGTCTTCATAATCCCTCGAAATCTTTGGAAATCTCAAAAATCTGTTAAATAAACTGTAATTTATTATTATTAATAGATCAATTTTTATTTCTTCAGACAACTACTCGCATTTCCTTGATTTCCCTGCCAAATTTTTTTTCCCGACATCCTGACATGTGGCCACCCTGTATAAGTCTGTAACGGTTACGAGTAACTGGCGTCAACTTCATCGAAAATTTACAACATGCAACGGTAAAGGGTATAGGAAGTAGTAGTGATCGGCTACAGCAAGACGAGGAGGATGTTGATTCTGTACGAACAAGCCGGAGAGAGATGTCTTGACAGGTGCATGAAGGCCAATGGAGAGGGAGTATAAACTTACGAAGCGTGAAATTACCGCGGATCGGCACGCGCTTCACCAATGTAAATGAGAGAATCTCGGAAGGACGAAGACGCAGAGTACAGAATAGAGAGATTTATGTAGAATGATGGACTAAAAGAGGAAGTAGGTGGAACACTACCCAAGTAGCACGAGATATCCGCAGGCTGACCTAAATTTATCTCTATAAATAATATTCGTAAACATCCCGAGGGTCAAGGGTGTGGGCTCCTCATTTCCGTTGTAATATCTCATTTCAATAAGGATACCTTCCTGGAAACTTTTGGAATTCATCAATTTCTAGTGTGTCATCAATCATCATCATAAATTTCGATTTTCCATTTTTTTATGCTTGGAACCGGACCCAGAATTGGTTTTCAAACAAGTCATAAGATGTAAAGAAAATTACAGTATGCAATTTTTTAGGCCCCATTTTGCGTAATCTTGAAGAGATGATGAACACAGACTTAAAAACGTGTCATTAGGCGTCAGAGTAACAAGCCTGTCTTGTCAACCGCCGTCGCATAATATAAGTTTTGTGCTAGAATTTTACGGTTGCGTTACCCAATTACTGCATTACGTTATAACCAGCAAAACCACCAGTTAGAATCTTACGACCGATTTTCGCTAGTTGCAAATCGCAATATAAGAATAATTTACAAGCAACTTCTACTGCTGTCAGACAGTGCAGCAAGAGCGACTGGGGCATTGGGTGCTGAGTGCATAAAAGCATAAACGATGGAAAAAAATAATATGTATAGCTGAAAACCGGCTTGATAAATCAATAATGTACCTATAAATATTCAGCGTGGAATATATTGCGAATCTCAAGTATTGATGTCATCTCGTTACAATTATAAATTTCAGTTTATACATTTTGAAAGCCACGAAGAAAGTCAAACGTACTGAATTTGCATATATTTACATCTAATGATAAGACTTAGGTACATCGTTTTGCGCTTTAAGTTTTCTGCTTATAGCGTTGACTTAAGAGTAAGGCTCGCACCATATCTAGACTCTGAAAATATAATGAAATGTAATGAAATTAAATGAAACGAAGTTGAAGAGAGTTGAGAAGCCACAGACCTTCAGTTCCTGTCCGTTCGACCCACTTATGGTCGTATCTTGGAACCGATCACTTTCATATACCATGAGTAGCGGAGTCGACTGGATCTCTCGGTTTGGACCCTAGGTCAGTGCGTATCTCTTTGTCTCTTTTTATGTCCCTCGATTCTCGACCTTTGAGATATCTTTATACATACTCATACACAATATACAATTATTTGTTTGGATTTACATTCTGGTTTGCTATCTATAACTATAAAATCTTTATATTTATTTATGAATTATATGATTTATGAGCCTTTGTTGTGTTCGCGACTCATATACCTTAATCTTTCTTTGTCAAGTAAACACAATTCCTAAGAGTGTCAGTAATGAAGAGTGGACGTAACAGGTTACCGTTCGAGTTACATAGAACAGTCACGAAAAATAGCAGCACTAATCTCTCTCCTGTTTCCTCATTCGTTTCGAATTATATTACAGATTCTTGTGGTTTTGCAGACTCTGAACATGATAGCTGTGACAAACATAAGCTGGTCCTTCCGCAAATAATACCGCAAAAAGACGCTCAAGTTTTTTCAGCAATCATTGGAATATGGTCACGCGATCACAATGTAGAATTTAGAGCTAATGATTTATATAAAAAGGTTGAGATTGTCAGACAATAAGAGTACATAAAATGTTGTTTGTGTAGTGTAATGTTATTTTCTCTTTTTTTTCGATGCGAAGGAATCAAACTTTCTCACTTGGGTTATAACTAAGTTACTATAAAACAATGTTGATTTCGAAACTATTAGTGTGTTATAGCTGGCATAGTAGAGACAATTAGAGATGCCGAAACAATCGGCAGCAGATAACCTCAATAGCCCAGGAAGCATCAGTCTCACTACCAATTGCCATGAATTTCATTCTCAGATTAACACAGAAAGAGGAAGAAAAATGTTCAATGCAGCAATTGTATTCCCATAAAGGGATTCTATTTCACATTAACATCCCATTTCCAAGGACTTCTAGAAACATCAGAAGATTTCAGAACAAATCTGAAGCCGCCAGAAGTCACTATATAAAGGATGAATAAATAAATAAGGATAAATAAAAAGATAGGTTTAATGATACAAGTAAGGTCTCTCCATGTATTAGCTCTCTTTGAAAGTCCCACGACAAGTTATTTCCTGTAGATTGGAGACGCAAAGTTTTCGTTTTAATCGATTTTGTTGACAGGAAAAGGAAGTGGATCGATTTCCTTCTATGGAGAGGCCGAAAGTCCCTTGAAAGATCTTGAACTTATCATAAAACAGGGGACTTCTAGACATGTTCGAGATAGCAAGAACCTACAAAGTATGTAGGTAGACAGCTTTCCTTGCTACATGAAAGTGGCTCCTCGTAAATTGCGTTTGTGCATAAGCATTCCGTACGCAGGCGTCCTCTTACACCATTGCACTACAGGAACACTTAAGAAGGATTATTTTATCACTTTATCGTAAAGAATCAAGACTTGAATTAAGAACATCTAAAAGAAAAACAAGGTTTTTTATTTAAAGCGTTTATATAGAGTTAAAGCAACGCTCATGTCTTAAAATCGAAAATTTTTTTAAAAAGAATACTTTCCCTTATATAGAAAATCTAAAAAGATCTAATGAGACAAGATCGAGTGAGATCTTGTATGATCGGACATTGTAAGCAGATCGTGAGAAAGCCCTCGAGAGTTTTGCAAACTTGAGAAGAAATCTTCTCTATATTTTAAATCGACATATAGAGAATATTCTGCATAAGGTATACAGCACACATCGTCTGATTTAAAATCGATCTGAAATCGATCGTTTGATACAAATTAAACCATCGATTTGACTTATTGATTTTAAAACTTAATTTAGAAAAAGCGAAGTATGTTTCCAGTCATAAAATTCCAACTGGGATGTTAATTTGTCAGGAAAAGAAAAAAAATTCCATACGCTAGCATTTCTTGTCATAAACTGATTTACTATTCATGTATATAAATTTAAATGAAATATAATTACATATAAAGAAACATTGCCTTCCTCTTCAATTATAAGTATGGAGTGCCTTTTTTTGCTGAATGAACTTAAGGTGTTTCTTTTTATTAATAATTATAACTATAAAGTATACGAATACGTATAATATTTTTAAAAATGTTTTCTGAGGCTCATGGACCTTTGAATATTTCTATATTAGGAAATTCGCAAATATTCATTTTCTGAATCCGAAATGTAAAGCATATGCAATTTCTTTCACCTCTCCTGTTTGGTGAATACGAAAGCATTTCCACGTAAGCAAATATGGAAACATTTTTCTCACGAAACGACAAGTTCAGGTACATGGTTTCAGTATTACATGAATAGTGAATACAAGACGATGCTTTGATGACCTTTTTGCGTTTTCTACATAGGTACGTCGAGCATATTAGATATATTCCACTGCAACGGTAAATGTAAATTTACGTAGGCGAATATACATGCTACCGTATAAAGAAATATATTTCGAATAACTTTTCTCGAATCGTTTCACCGAGGAGCGTGGGTTATAGACCTATAATGAAATTTTATGTAAGCAATTACATGTAATTTATATAATTTATTGGAGAGATGAGCAAATGACCATGAAGGTCTAGTTTAAGGGCATGCTAAAGTTGGTCTTGCACAAAGTTGGTGTTCGACAATATTAAGAACACTTTCGATTTCACGCCGTTGTAATTAGATTTGTTAAACAGTATTTACCACTAATCGCGACGTGAAAAACATGTCTAATTATAGTAGCACCTGACTTTAAACTATTCGTAAGCATTCGTGATAAAATTCTTGTATAAACATTAAGCACTCAGTACCGATTTCTAAATGGTTACTGGAAATTGGAATAGTCTGTTGCGCAAAAATATTTAATCTCTGGTTGCTGTCAACTTGACACCGACGATTTCATGAACAAAATTAATCGAGTTGAAATATTCTTGTTATTTACTGCTATTACTGATGATGAAATTTTTTAATGGACTAACACCTATGATCCACGCTCTCTGCGCGCGAATAATTTCTCGTTTTTGCACTCCTTTTACTATAAAGATTCAGAGGATACTAAGTTATTTCAAATCAAAGGATTTTCAACTGTTTTAAGTGTTTTAAGGGATTTCAAAAGTGTGCAAAATAATTCAGAATTTTTAATTTTTGAAATAAGCAAACTTGTAATTCCTTGTCTACTTTTAGGAATCTCAATAAGTTTTTTAAAATTCCTTAAAATTCCTTTTAAATCCTACAAACTTTAGTAAAATCCCTTTAAATTTTGTAAACTCACTTGATATTTCTTGATTTTCTTTGCAATTCCATAAAATATCGATATATTCTTTAAAATTACTTAAAATCCTATGAAATCTTATGAAATTCCTTTAAATTTCGTAAAATCACCTGATATTTCTTAAAATTACATTAAAATTCCACATAATATTGTCCAATTACTGTAAATTATTTAAAATCCTATGAAATATCATTAACTCCCTTAAAATTTCGTAAAATCCTTTTAAATTCTTTAACATTATTCAAAGTCCCATGGAAGCTTCTAAAATTCCTTTCAATTTCGTAAAAGTACTTCATATTCCTTAAAATTACTTAACATCCCATGAAATCTCCCCAAATCCCTTAAAATTTCTGAAAATCACTTTAAATTTCTTCTAATTCTATTAAATCTCAATTGTGTTCGATATTTTCGAGATATATGGTACTATAACTTTTTTTAGATAGAATCTCTTATGGTTCCTGTACAGATTACTGTATAGATTCCTGTACCGGTTCCTGTACCGCTTCCTGTACTAGTTCCGGTACTGGAACCTGTACAGGAAACCATAAAAAAACCTATACAGGAAACCATACAAAAACCTATACAGGAAACCATACAAAAACCTGTACAAGACACCATATCAAAAACCTGTACAGGAAACCATACAAAAACCTGTACAGAAACCAGTATAGGAACGAGTATTGGAATCTGTACAGGAATTATTAACTCGGTTATGTCTGGGAGGAACCGAACTTCCATTTATCACCAATAAGTTGATTGCAAAGCAATTAGAAATTCCAATTTTTTTACAAATACTAAAATTAGCTTAAAGTGGCTTAATTGTATTAGATAGGAATTCTTTTAATCACAAGATTGTGTAAAACGTATATTTTATACGCGATCTAAGTACCAGTAAACTACTTATTCGTGCGTGCAAACGGGTATTGATGTAATTTCTTCAGCCGAGTGTGAACCTGGAGCAACGGTTTTCGACCAGCATAAGCGTCGAAACACGTTATATGATTGTATCAAAGTGATCAAGAAATAGGGAGCAACCTTCAAGATTCAACGTACCTACTATTGCGAAAAGTAAAAAAACCTTGGATCGACGTGACCTAAGTACTAGACGCAATCGACCTAAGAAACAATCTCGAATGACTAGTTACATGACATTTGAGAAGAAAAATTTTGTGGTCAAAGAGCACAAACTGTTTTAATTACTTTTATACTGAAAAAACTCTTCTGTACCAAATTTTTACATTATTTAAGTAAATATTATTTAAACTTGTCATGCCCTGATTCAAAGTAATAATTTCTTTAGCGGTACTTCTTTATTATAACAAAATATTTCTTCAGTTCAATGACTTTGATTCTTCGAAATATCAAGCATGTTTTTGAACCAAGTAATTCATCCGTGGATTATGTTTTATGATTTACAAATGGTATGAAAAATTTTTAAAACAACTTGGGACTTGGTTTTAATAAAGTAAAATCGCTTCTTTTTATAGTGAAGGAATTTTTCCAGAGAACATGAGAAAATAGTCTGAATTTGCTTATTCATATATTGATATCATGAATTTACTGTGAAACTAGGCACTTTGAATGGTTGTACTGGATATTGAAAAAAATAGTACGAGTGTAGGTGCAACTTTCTTGACTTAAACTGCTTTCTCACTAGCAACTGCATATCTCGTATCTGCGTGTTCTAGAGATAGAGTTCCGCCCTGGGCCCCTGGGGAATCGTTTACAGTGTTCGAACAGGCTGTAGTCATGCTCCGTTTATCATGGGTCAGAAGAGTGCCACATTTAGAATCCCTCGTTATTTCCAATACATATACTTATACTCAGAGTTGATAACACGTTAGACAAAAATTGTTGAGCATGAAATAATAATTCTTGCGTTCTATAAACACGTAAATAGAGCAAAAAGTTTTTCGTCTGGGATCGCAACATGTATGATTAAAGGAACTCTTCGGCCAAGGCTTTTTCTGACTGCAATCAGAAAAGTTCGCCATTTTGAAAGGTTCCCTTGAATTGAGCAACGTCGTCAGCTCGTATGGATCGACACGCCGCTTTGCGTCAATTAAATTGGTTGTTAAACGTATAACGCTTTTATAATGAAGCAGCATTCGAATGCGATCAACCGAACGTGTGTTTCTCCCTCGAGCGAGTGGAGAAACTCGACTTCATCTTAAATATTTTCTATGAAATTGCTCAGAGAAAAATCACTCACGCCCACGTGCTCGCCAATTAGAGCAGACCGCCTTCTATAATTCTATATAACATAGTAGTATATAAACTATGAAGGATAAATGTATTGTAACTTATTTTCTAATGTGATGATTATATATAGAATTTTTATTAAAAGCTTCCATTAAATTCGACCTGGACAAGCTTAGAACAAGATAGAACTCCTTCTTTCTAAAAAAATTTGTGTATTGCATAGTATAGTCCAACAAGTTTTGTTTTCACTTACACATAATTGTATTTTGCTTGTCAAAACTTCTTCATAATGCGAGACTCACCTGCAAAAAAAAACAGAAATACGTTAAATAGTGATTCATCTCAACTCAGAAATTGCATAATTTTCACATTAGCAACAACGGCATTCTAACAATCCATTAACTAAAAGCGTTATCTGAGTATAAATCTTTTGCGAAATGATATTTGATTATTTAGTACATTAATTTCATCCTCAGTATACACAATATCAAAGATCAAATTCTCTATTTTTTTCTATAAGCTGCGTCGAATCTATAATAGGTAATTGAATATCTCATGTTGCACAACCTATAATTACAATTCTTGCATGCGAGGATATCAAATGCTCTTACATTTTACAAACTGCGTATGTTAAATGCATTTCATCCTTTACGAATGCAAATCCATCCTTAATTCGAGTTGATTGAACGAAGTAAAAATTTCTTTATAAGTAAGAATTATAATAGTAAGAATTTCTCCATATAAAATGGTTCCCCCTGTAGATCATGCCATTTTATATACGCGAGCTTCTCTTGAAAGGTCGGTCTCCTCTCGATATCGAGAATTCAAACTGAACCGGTCGTTCGCCATTTTTCCAAGTTTTTTTCCTTGCTACGGTTTATGAGCGACCGGGCCAACGAGGTCACCGTCTGGAGTGACTATATATGTGTGGTTGGCTGAACCAATTGTTCTTCTTGATGACAGCGTCTGGCTCACCTATCATCATATGCATCTCTCTTGCGCCAGCGTTAAACTCTCTGCCGACTATTTTAATATCTCCACACCGCACAATAGGAAGCTGATGATATTCAAGACAGGGCACGCACCTCAAATTTTATTCATTCAAATATTTAGGCCGAGACCTGTCACGCAACAAATTATCTAACATAAAGGAGACCTCAATTATGTCTCATTATTTCTTACATTAAAGTACATCAACAGTTTTTCCTGTGTACAAGTTCACCAGACATGTATAAAAATACACCTATATATTGCAAATGCAATACACCTGTATAACATTTGCTTACTTTTCTCTCTTTTCCTGCTAACTCCCACTCAGAAATGCATGTTTTACATATCTAGTTTACATATTATGATCAGAAAACGGCAAACAGTTCAAGACTGAAGTATATAATAAAATACTTTCGAATAAGGAATAGTATATAAGCGCCTTTCTAAAAGCTGTTTCTTATTCATCATTTTATAAATGATGCAGACTGAGGACTGAGATTCTGCATTGGTCTCTTCTGTATCTTATGTATCATGCTATTTGAACCGTCTTGACATTCTTGAACGAGAGAAAGAGATCCTCAGTCCTCGCCGTGCTAAGCAAGCTACTATTTAGTACCGGTAGCCTAGCATGTATGTACCTATCCTACTTCTACAGTACAGACAACCTGGGATCGGAATGCGACATGAAGATCTTAGTCGATCCTACGAGCTTCTGGGAATCTCTCTCTTGATCCTTCAAGGGGATAAGATTCTAAAATATAACTAAATGTCCTATCTTCTAAATCTAATCAACAATAAAAGATTCAAAAACTGGAAGTAAACTGGAAGATTGGCAACTCAATAAACCTTCATCCTATCCTTTTTACTACTACGTGTCTATTTTAACATTATAAAGTTATTGCTGAAAATATTGCTACAATACATTGTATATTATTCATGAAATGTGATGATTCTATTCTCTATTAGCGTTTATGCCATTATGTCATGTATGTATACTAAGATAGTGGCAATAATGCGAGACGAGACGTTGTTCCGGGACGAAGGAATGACGACTGGTTGCGCAATTGGAAACCCAGTAACCTTTTGTGTTTCGATGCACCAGCCTCGAGCGATAGTTGGGATAATACACGTCATTTAGCTGCGTAATAATAGGCATGCGTCCTGTTAAGGTCAGTTGTCCGACTGTGTTCGAACAAGTCACGCCGTCGGTACATCGCATCAGTGCATGACTGACATGACAATTTCTGATTTTCAGCTCATCGATCCAATATTAGAGAGCGTTATATTCGCACCGACAATGCAACAATTTCAACCTCTTGATTTTTCGATCTTGGTAAACGATCTCGGAAAAATCTTTGATCTTGGAAACGATTAATTCTGTGAAAACTGATTGGATTCAAGTTCAAGTTCTTTTTCTGTTCATGAACTTCGTTTTATGCCGGATGCTAAATATATTTCTGAATCATCGTAATGTTAGTCATGATGGAATATTTACTGTTACTGTTTTTACGGATGGCTTCATTATGCATCCAGATTAGCGTTTTAGCATAAATCTGCGAATCTTACGGGACCGATTTTGTATGTGGGCTGCTGGTGATTGCCCGGTATTTGGTTGGACTGTTTGTTCTTCTATTGACACACTTTAGCGAATGGCGTAATACAATTCCGGGGTTCTCAAAGACAAGGCTCATTTTTTTGAGACCGGTTTCAGCTTTGCAGATGAGAATCGTCATGTTGAGTCTTCTGGTCGGTTAACGGTCGTGCTGCAGACTGAGCTGAATCACAAGAGTTTTGCCCCACTCAAAACCTTTCAACAAGTTCATTCTTGCAAGAAATTAGTCAATGAGTCTCGGAATTACATTTAATGTGACGACGTGAGACACATATCAATGAACTTTTAGATCTTGGGTAAAGGAACTGATATATCATAATTGTACAGAAATGTGAAGAGAATAAAATTGACTAGTTAAATATAAATTCTCAGTAATCGGGTAGTGTAAAAATTATTTAATACCAAGGCAGATATTACATTATCCTTTTTAATTGCTTAATGAAATTAAATTCTTAATGAAAGGTAAAGTTAATAACTACATGTCAAATAAAACAACACTGGGATTAAGCGCCAGTTAATCGAAACTATTAAAAGTAAACGGTTTTCTAAATATATCTAAATTACTAAGAATAAGTGAAAGGTCACTACTATCTCTAAACAATATCAAAAGCTATCAATCGTTGCACAACTGTGCATTAAAATCGCAGTCTATAAATTATTAAGTGTGGTGAGAAATCAACGCAACGAATCGTGATTCCAGGTTGATATTCGATATGGGAGAAAAGATCTGCAAGAATTTTTTCTAAACGGATGTCTGGTGCGATTTCTTTCGAGACTGTGTGACACGGAAATGCAACAATTCTCGAGGTTAGATACATGAAAAGGGAACGCAAGTTCAAGGCGTCTGCAAGCAATGCTTCTTGAGATTCCACAAGTAACATTAGCGGCGTTCAGCCAACTGTAACGCTATGTGATCTACAGGTGTCAAAACCAGATAGCCGCGTTCTGTTTTCTGTGCAATTGTTCTTACTGTGAAAAGGGAAACTTGTGTTCTTATTTTCTGTCTTGCAAAATGACCAGAGAGTTTTTCCAATCGTTTGCTCATTCTGATCTAATACCTTGTTTCAACACTGATCAAGAGGGAGAGTTCAGAATTAGGATATAGTTATTGCAGTATTGAATATCATCTTTTGATAATTATCCAGATAATGACTCTGAATGTCTCTGTATACATAACAACTCTGAGTCCGATTAAAATGACACGGTTTCTAATTGAAAGCTGTTTTAAACGACAAACTATAGAATATCTACTGAAATGTTCCACGCTACTTGAAGCCTCTAAAAAGTCTTCACGCGTTTTAAATAAACTGAAGAATAGCGTGAAAATATCTCCGCTCCATTGGACCGGAGGTTTTTCCTTGATTTTTGTTTCAAGTTCGGAGAAACTGAGGAACTATAAGCACTTCAGACATTCGGACCACCCTGTATTTTCTCAGATGCGATAGTTCTCAAGCCTTGGTAGCATCTCTCTTTCTTATCCTTATCCTTATCCTTATCCTAGAACCTAGCTTTAGCTACACTGCGTCTTCGCTGCTGCTTCTCATCTTCAATTGTTTTGCTCATTTCGCGGAATCCTCCAAGCTTGCTTCCTGTTTTGCCTCTCCCGTGTAACTGCCGAGAGTCGAGTCGAGGTCTTGGAGGCTTAGAAACAAGGAACGCAATATAAAACATGGATGCACATTGCACAATGTTCATGTATCTCTTGAAACACGAGGTGTTGTAGGTAACCCTGTGCGTATCTCAAACAGTGATTAGAAAACCAGATGGTATCGTCAGTTAAGGGTTGTTACGGCCACTGAAGCTTGTCTTGGAACAAAGTCGTTGACCGTGATATCTATGATATGCTTCAACAATTTCTTGCTGCCATGGAACCGTAAAAACTTGACTTCTGATTATTATTACGGTTGTCAATGTTCAAAGTCAACGTTCATTGATTTGAAAAAGGGACCGTTCTCTCGAAAATTGATTCTACGTGATTCTACTGATTCTGATTTTACTGATTCTCTACTGATTCCCCAAATGTTTCTTTTGACGATTCTGAATCGATAATAAGTATGGAAAATCATTGATTCTTTCAATGAAAGGCCTTCTTTTTTTTCAACCAATGACTGATGGATCATTCATCTTGATCAACAATTATTAATTTGTCGTTCAGGCAAATCTTCAAGAACTTTTTTTTACACTCCATTCTGCGGCGTCGTTTATTTAACGGTACTTCAATATTGAACTAACATAAAACTGTCCTAAAAAGACAAGAAACATGAGAATGTAAAAAGTAGACAAAGTTTAAGAAAAAGAAGGCCAAAGGAGCTGAAAAATATATGAAAGAGAAAGTTGAGAAAGGTTGGCTGGAAACGGAAACGATGATTTTAAATAATGCCTTGTAATTGCTGACCCACGTTTTTTAATTCTATATCTATTATGTTAATCGTCAAAGCGAAATAAGGAACATTTTAGAATTGCGATGGTTTATAGTTTTTTGGGTTAAACGTGAAAGGTCGTATCAAAACAAAAAAGTGCTGGTGAAAGATAAATATTCGATGAAAATGTAGGGAATATTAACAGGGACATTAGTTCAATTTTTGACACTTAATTTTGAAAAGCGAAATTCATTAAAATATTAGCTTTAGGAGAGAGATTAAAAAAAGAGAAAGAAAAGATTAAATCAAATCATGAATTCATTTTCCGTATTGTACTAGACAATTGGCTTTCACAATTGTCTCGTTAGATTCTCATACTCTGAAGTTTAAAAGTCAGGCGCTCGGCCTCGGCGCTGTTATTCCCGTGTGTCAGTCAACCTTTCGGCGAAAGTAGTTCCATGAGAATTAAAGGACAACCCGGGATGATCTCGATAAACAGAAACTCGATCTTCAAAATATCTCCCGGTTGAAATTTAAAGTACACGAAAAAGAAAGAGTACCCACATCAAAATTCTATGCATGTCATTTTGTTTCCAATTACCTCAAATTGATATAATACTGAATACTGAAATATAAATATGTATAATAATTGTTTCTTTCGCATATTTCCTTTTAGACAGTCAGTCTACATAATGAAATAGCCTTTCAGCTTTGCAATTAAACTCTTAGCCACAAGTTGTTTCATAATGTTTAAAGTACGTCTTTTACGTCCGCAAAAAGTAAAGTTCATCCCTCATTATCGTAAAGCCACAGTGATTAAATACATTCGGAATGTTATTATTCGTCGACTTACTTCTAGGAGTCTTTTTATATTACGCGTTCATTGATATATAATTTTATAAATCGCTTATTTCGCGCCTTGTTTTTTCTGAAAAAAACTAAATAGATACGGTAGCGAAAGACAACGAATTTTCTATTCGTGTTGTAAAGAGATAATCACCGGTTGGTAGCAATTAAATTGTAATATTTCATCCATGATGTCTATTCAGGCGGTCAGTAAAAAAATCAAAGGATGCAAAAATTTAAGACATTATCCTTAAAATTAGCTGAGAGCCTTTTTCACCCAACGTTTATGGGAAATTAATAACTTTTCACTCTTACGCGTAAGAGACTTGTTATTACATCACTGAACTTTACGTACAGGAAGTTTTAAACGAACTACTCAATTTCTAAATTTTATATATGAATAAATATTTAAATACACATATGAATATGTAGTACATATATTTTTTTCCAAAATTTAGTACTTTCAGTTATAAAAATCCTGTAAAATATCTTAAAATTCTTTTAAAATCGATTCTTTTATTATCAAACCTGCATTTACTTGATATAAGGACTCAACCGCAAAGTGGCGTAAGTGTTGTTTTTCTTCTCAATGTTAGACGGAACTTAAAAAACAAAAAAAAAATAAGATACGATGTAGACGTATATAAAGGAAAGAATACCAAGAAATGGTCGCTGCGGTGAATGAGTCTTAAAAGTTTCAGAACGAGTTCCACCGGATGGTGCACCGCCCTAACTTTTCGCGAATAAAAGCTGCATTTGCTCGTCGAACTCGAATGCTTCTTCTGCGGTTATTATGAATATGCATGTCAGAAAACCACAGAACTCACCACCGCCACACCACCCTTTTAAAAATTGAAAGTCGAATACAAAGAGACAAAAATCCAAAAAGATGTTATTTTGATTAGCCAAAATTAAAATAATTATAATAATTATAAGATCATGGGATCTTCCACCAGTATTTCCCAACTGAAAGCCTGGTCTATTTGTTCAATATAATTAGATCTACCCATTCATTAATCTCATTTTTGAAGTTTTTATTTAAAACGTTCAGGCCCTTCACCGGTTCCGTGTCACTCTGAGTTCAGATCCCACGATCTCCGGTCACTTTTTAAAATTTTGATGGTTGCTGATTAGCTACCTCGCCAAAATTCTTTTAAGAGTTCTTAGAAAAAAAATATAATGGGCGACATGGTCAAGACCCAAAATTATACATATTTTTTGCTTCTAGATTATCTGTTTCTAGAATTGACTCTAGTCTGCTTTTTTGCAAAAAAGGATGATAATTTATTCTATATTACGTAATTTAACATCAAGAAAAGTATATGAGCGGTAATTATAATCCTGGATCCTTAATCTTGACGTCATTAAGTTCGATTATGACTCCTGAATTATACAACTTGAGTCAGAATTGTTAAAATAAGTTGGGATGACCTAGTTTGCAATAATAATAATTAGTTCACATTTTTAGAGTAACTAGTAAATCAACATGCGCGCGATTATTTTGTTTTCAAGGGATTTTAAATGATAATAAAGGATTTTCAAAAGATTTTAAGTGATTCTAATAATTTTAATAGACTTTAAAGGATAATAAAGGAATTATTTTGTGTTCCTTCATATAACTTCAAGTCATTCAAAAGCTAATCAGGTTTGTGACAACAATGTATGC
>CAJFCP010000124.1:131869-142788 GCA_904066005.1 Synergus itoensis | reverse complement strand
CTTTTATAGAAGCCGAGCAAATAAAGTTAAATTATAAAAGACGACAAATACTCAGAAATCTTTCGTTTGGTATCGTCTTCAAAGCAGTAGTTGAAAAAAAGCAGAAGATAGGCATCTAAGCTGTATTATTTAGCGTTTAAAATGTCAGAATAAATATATTTGCATCTGTTGATTCTTTGCGGCATTTTGTATCACGGAATTGTCACGACATTATCAGATGAGGATACCAGTAATTAAAAATATATAGTACATATGTACATAGATTTGACTGGAATGAAGCTGATGTTACATATTACAGCTCTGAGATAAGCAAAACTTCATCAGCACTAAAAAAAAAGATAATGACTTGCAGTATGTTCGAAGCTATGAAATATGCTAAATAAAATGATATTCTGTATCAAATAACAAATTGTATTTTGTGGAATCTACCCTGCTTTTCATGTCACTTATCTTTTTCTGATTATTGCTTTTTTCTAAGCATTGGTTTTTGGTTCGGATGCAAATTTCGGAATAATTCGAAAAATTGCGAATTGTTTCGGAATGAATTTCAATCCGAAGCTCTTGCTAGGATATTTATAACTGTACAGGGCGTTCCCCAAAATATATCAACAGATCAACACGTTTCAAAGATGTTTCCTTATATGGGTTTTATTGACCCGGAAATAGGAAATTGACGGATATGAGTGTCAGACATATGTTAGAACTAAAGCATGAACGGGACGATGAACGCGAGAGTTGCATATTGAATGATTAAGGAGAAAGAAATGCACATTAACAACAGTGAACAACAATGCATTCGAAGACGGAGCGAATGGATAGGATAAGGACGAGCTATATGAGCTCGAATAGAAAATATGGCCATGATATTTACTAACTCGGCCTCCACGTGAAAGTGTTCGTTCCTTGGTTTGTGCCCCGTTCGAAAGAACGCATACAAGAGTCGATTTTATGTAACGGGTGTTCAGATAGCGAAGAATCATGAACCTACTTTCGTAAAATATCAGCTGAAATTATGTACATTGATTATAAAAAAAAAACTAGGAAAATCGAGATTGACTTTTCATGGAGAAAAGATGCCTCTAAGCTTTTCACAATTTGTGCTCTCTGAATTTGTTCAATTTAAATCTTTAATTCTTCTTTAGCAAATCGCAGACGAATTTAAAGAAATAAACATAACTACTCGTTTAAGACTACGTGTTAGTGGGAGATTTTTATAGCTTTAGTCCCGAAATTATTGCGAACTGCGGAAGTACATAAAGCAATTTTACGACTAAGAACATCTTCGTTTCTTCGGTTCTTTGGCTTTTACAGCCAACTTTACTTACATCTGACTTTGTTTGCTGAATCAACTACCGTTATACATTGTCTTGCATGAACGGTTGATGTAACATTACTTTCAAGTTATGTGAAATTCTAAATTGTCTTAATGCCTTTATATAAATATGCGTCATTTAATGACAGAGAGACTAGGCCATGTGAATTCTAATCTAGTCTGGGGCTGGTCAGATCTACACATATAAAGTTTAGGCACTTACTTAGACTTATGCGCTTTTTATCTGACTTTAAGGTGTAACCATTTTCAGCCTTCGATTTTATTGTGGGACTCTTCGTACATGACGATATATCTACTGCAATGAAGGAATGTCAAGAAACTCGTTCTTCGTTTCGAGCTGGAACTCAATGCAGAATAATCGCAGTCGAGCGGAAGACGAATAAAAATCACTCCTACCGTCGCGTCGATCAACATATAGCATCTTATCTTACTTAGCTCGAGGGCAAAATGAAGTAAGTAAGAGGATAAACTGGCCCCTAAAAGGTTAATACAAGAAAAGGCAAAGCTTTAAATGTTAACATCAGTCAACGTTTTTCAGAGACCGCAACTATTGTATTGTACTTTTCTGTAAAATTCCCATATATTCCCATGTATCATATATTCATATATTCCTATATATCTGCCCAAAAATACTGAACATTGTGAATGATTTTCTATGTAGAATTTCACCAATTCATATTTAGAGAGTACTCGTGACTTAAACAAAAAAAGAGATATTAAATCACATAGCTTAAAAGTGATAAAAGGAACATGTAATTGTGCAAAGAAGCAAGCACCGTGCTACGCTTTCTAAAAATGTCTAAAATAACCTTACGTAAGTGAATTTATTAAAAATAACTCTCCATCCAGCCTTAATAATTAAGTTGTAAAATACAATAATAAAAGAACTATTAATTCAAGATCTTCCTGTTATAAAGATGTTAATATTATCATGTTTACTGAAAATAAGTTAAATTACTTAAACGAAACAAAAGGCATTCAAGCAGTGGAACAATTTCTTGAATATTTGCTTTGGCTGTAACATTACAGGCGAAATTACATGTTTGAAAAGGTCTACCCTTATGAGTAAGAAAGCTGCAATAAATGAAGTGTTTGGTAATACTAGCTGTGTAAGAGTCAAGACTCGAACTTTTTAGAGACATTCCCGTGTAACCTTAACATACTTCGAAATTGGTCATTTGTGATATTTTCAAAGTGACTTCATGCATGCTTTGAATCTTTTATTGTGGCTTAATGTCATGCATTTGAATGATTGGGGGAATGTGAATTGAATCAGATGTATAAAACATCTGATGTCATATATTATAGGTTTTCACATCAGATTCTATATTCAATTAATTGTTAGTTTTTATTTTTTAATAAAATTCAACTTATTTTACTTTTATATTTAAACATATTCCAAACGAGCAATAAACTTCATTTTATTAACATAATTCATAATTCATAATTATAATTCTTGTCGTAATATTCATAAACAATAAATTATTTTATTCATAGACAAAGAAATAAGGTGAACTGGAGATACGAGTTTTTATATAACATAAGCAACTAATCGAGTAATGTAATAACGCATTCGCCAGGTTTTTCATATTATGTGAATATAAATTGCGAAAGTTCGCGACACCTCGCATGTGACACGATCCTTGTTCACTCGCCCGTTCTCCAACCTTCCACGGATATATGTATTACCATACGAAGGAATAATATCTCTCTAAATTCAGATCAGTGAAAATTTATTGAAAATTCACATTTCACGAAGGATCGGAACCTTTTAACTTAGATTTGAATTTGGAGAACGAAGTTCCCTGAGCCTGAAGTCCTCTAAGCTAAAGAATCCAAAAGATATCTTCAGATGTCACTTGCTCAGTTTTTAGCATGTTTTAATGAAATTTTGATGATATCTTTACTGGAAATCTAACTGCTCGTAGTTTCCAAGTTTTAGAAACAAGCTAAGAAATTAGCATATTTCCTAATTGTGTTCTGTTTGAATCTTGGAATTTTAACTGTTCCAACTTGCGGGTTTCCTTAACCAAATCTGTTCCGTTATGCAAAGAGATCTGGTTTCCGCATAGGAAATGAGACACGAGTCAAGAGCAGTGAAAACGTTAATTGTCCTGGAGAAATCATTAATTATCTCGCTACATTTTTTTTTCTCTGGCATTCTTCGTCCGCATTAACTATGTGAAAAACTCCCACGAATTGCAAATGCTTATACCTTCAAGATCACGGACTACCCGCGGCTCAGCGACGATTCTTTAATTCAAGCTCTTCCTTTATCCCGGATTCCCCTCAGTCAGAGTAACTTCCTTTCTCCCTACTAAAACACTATAAATATTCCTATCATAAGAGTTTGTACGATTACCTGCATCTAAACAGGTATATTTACATACATTCTTTTACGATTTTATATACGTGAAAAGAATGACTTCTATGATGACTGCAAGCAATAATATAATGCGGTAATCACCTTCATTTATAGATGATTTTCATATGTTTTTTAAAACAGAAACTATATCAACTCATCCACTTTATAAGCTGTCTTTTGCACTCCTTTATTTGCTGAAAGCAGGACGTCATTTTGTCCTGCGGATTTTTAAACATATTTTGAAACTTTTTTCGAACTTTACAATTTTTTTTTTCATTTTCTTATATTTCAAGACATTAAGAATTATTTTAAAGGATTTCAAGATATTTTAAATGATTTAAAAATATGTTAAATGATTTCAAGACATTTCGAACGAAAAAGAGAGATTTAAATATATTTTAAGAGTTACTTCAAATCTCTTGGAATTTTTTAAAGTCGCATATAAAATATATCTTATTATCCCCTCAAATTCTTTGAAATTCCTTAGAATCATTTATTTTGTAAGATATTATTTTATTTTTATAAAATGTATTTAAATCTTTTGAACACTTTTGAAATCCCTTGAAATTCTACAAAATAATTCCTTAAAATCTTTCCAAATTCTTTAAATTCCTTTAAAGTCTTTTTGAATCTCTTTAAATTTCTGGAAATTCGTTAAAATTAGTTAAAATGTAAATTTAATTAATTTTAAGTCACCTTTTTTTTTCAGTTTGAAGCTGTTGATTAATAATTTTCTTGTTTAAATATTATTCTTCTGCAATTTCACTTTGCGATGCCGTTTAAACGCCTGCTGTAGGCAAGACAGACTACATGGATGTAGTCTGCGTTAAAAAATTTTTTTTTAAAACTTTGTAATTTTTAATTTTTGAATGTTTAAAAATTTTAATTGAATAGCGATAAATAATTAATCCTGAAAAATTTTGTTTTCAGTAGCATTTACTGAAGACAGATTTCTACTTTGCCGACTTTATTTTAGATTAATTTAAATAAATTTATTAAAAGATTTGTATGATATAAATTTACTAAATTCTTCTAAATCTTTTAGCGAGTGGATAAAATAAAGAAAGAGTCGTATTTTGTACACAACTATTTATTTACTGAATACATAAATACAAGAAAAATCTTACAATAAATAATAGAGTATGAGTGAAGTTCGAAAATGTTTTTTTTTAATTATAAATGCAAAACTTCTTTTGTTGTATAAAAAACACATGATATTATATAAAATTATTATGTATAAGTAGTTTGTGAACTGAACATGGGTGATGAGAAATACAATCTGCATAATAAAAATGATTGGCAATTATGATACATCCTCTCAAAATCGATCTATATTTTTCGTGTGGATGATATAATTATAATTACCCATATGTATATTTATGTTTTCAAATATTAAATACGACAATCTTTATATTTAAATCTAGGTATCTACCACTAGCTTGTCTACAATGAGAAGAAAGTAATTTTGTTTGCTTGTTAATTTAAGCAATAAATTATATGTAAATTTCATATTAAAAAAAAACACCAATGATGTTTTATTCTAACATAAGTAAATGTATGAGAAAACTCTGCATAATGATTTGAGTTTTTTTGCTTGTAATTTTCTAAGAAATTACATTTTACTTATTTTTCACTGCATCAAGAAAGTCTATGTATTAAATATAGTTCCAAATAGATTTTATTGCCAGACAATTAAAGCGTTTATCGAAGCCACAAATATTGACCCTTGGATCATAAGCGTAAATTGATTGTACTCATTTTTTTATATAATATTTCATCAAGTAAATTTCTTCAAAAAGCTATAAACTGCTACTATATGTATATATCATCTAACATTTTTTACGAAGTTGTATATAAGGTACAAATATAACAGTCAGTAAGGTGAACTTGCTTTGAATTCTCAAAGTTTCATAAAAATAAAATTCATATTGTAATAGGCACGTATACGATCTTCATAAAAATAGTGCATAAATTTCTTGATTTTTAAGTACGTTGACGTTTTCAAAATTCAATTCGACTGACTAGTGAGTGCAACATTTTTTAATATATTTTGACACAATATTGTTACATAAAAGGTAGACGTTATGTCGTAGGATGGCAGTATATTGAGGTAATATAAAATCATATTTTTTTTTGAATTACTTATGCAATTGTTTAAAATAATTTTGAGAAATCAATTTTTTCTTGGAAAAACAAATATATATTATTTTATGCAAATGTTAATTAAAACTCAGAGCAGAGTAAACATTTCAAATAGAGTTAATTTTTAATAAATTTGACAATCTAAATTCAAAATTTTTCATTTAATATTTCAATAATTTAGTAGTAGCAATTTAATTTCATTATCTGAAATGTGATTAATATTTGAACTTCATGAATGTACCTTCTTTTTCCAAAGATTTGGGAGATATTTTACAGTCCTCTGTATGAACGGTAAGCGATGATTACACTTAATAAATAGCAAACTCCATTGATCATTCCACAGATCTGCAAATAATAAACAAATATTAACACAAAGCTGATGATTTGGGATTTTTTAGTTTTTTACTAGTATTTTTTTTCTTTTTTTTTCGTTATTACGTCAAGAGTAGACGCAACGTAACAGCTGATAATAATACATTCGATCATAATCGATGCAAATGTAACACTGGTAATGAGTCATAGGTTTGATAACTACATGAATCTAAAACCCTTTAATTGAAACTAGAAGTTACTGATTGCTTCATGCTAGATTTGTTTATTTTCTATATTATTTCTTAAAACTTTTAGTTTATAATTATTCAATTTGAAACGCTTAATAATTATATAATAATTGCAAATACTTACTGCAGCAGACAATAGTAAATTATACTGATCTTTGCCTAAATAGTTGTACCGACTGTCCAATTTCACGAAAATAACTGAGGCTGCGATAATAAGAAGAATGCAGGCCAGTCCATGATATATTAGTTCCTAAAAGATCAAAATAAACGGCTGAAATTAAAAAGGGGATAAAAATACTTCGTTTATAAAAGTGGAATAAAGAAATGTTTATCCCACTTTTACAAACGAAATATTTTTATCCACATTTTACTTTCAGTCACTGAAGTATCTATAAGTACAGGAAAATGTTTTCAATTTATTAAATCCAAAACCCAACATAATTGACTTCAGTATAATAACCTTTTATATACTTTTAATACTTACGAAAATTGTTTTCGTTAAAATGGATTCCGTCGAAATTGAGGCTGTAAAACTTAGAAGCAGTATGAAAGTTCCTATCATAAAGGTAGTCGTCATCAGGAAAAAAAATAATGAAGGTGGTATCAAATAGCTTAGGGAATGTGTAAAGAAATAATAGTCAAATAAATATCCCATGATCCCTACGCATACTATTCCTAGTGCCTGCAAGTAAAAGTTTTCATTAAAAAAAGTAAGTATACTATACCAAGGTAGATATTTATTTTCTATAGAAAATGTTCTAAAAGGAGACAAATGTGGAATACAAATCTCCATCATCCTTTTCTTTACTATCTTATCACAGAAAAGTATTTTATAATAATTATCATGTTTTACAATTTGACATTGAATCTAATTTGATTATACATACCAATTCAAGGACTTTTAAAAGACCACTCCATGATTTTAGATAACCAGTATTGATGATAATTGCGGATGTGCTTGTAGTTACAGTTTGTGTCCGAATAGTCACTGAATGAGACATCTTTCCTTCTTAATTGGTCTCTAGGCTGGAAAATATACAAAATATTGTTATTATCCGTCTTTGATGATTTTGTGATAAAAAACACCTAAGTTTCTTTCATCTTAAACTGAAACGTTTACTGATGACTACGCTTGAGTTATAAACCTTCAAAATGTAGAGAATGCGATTTTTCTACAATCTTATCAATTCTATACATAGCTGAATTAACTCATAACACGCGTTGAATCATAAAGTATTTATATATATGTTGATTTTACAGCAAGATGACCTCAGAATTCTAGAAATGGCAAATCGGTGACCTTACATGATTAAGAGGCATTTTTTATTCATTTTTATTCCCTGAACTTTAAATGTATTTTATTTGGAATACATTATAGCCACTGTATTTTCCTAATGTTCTATTTTGTATTTTAAAAGTCTGAAAATACTTTTTTTCAAATATTTCCGCTCTGCTTGAGCGGAAGTCATCAGATCAGAGTGATTGAAGTTCACAGGACATTGCGTTATTATTTTTAATTATTGGTCATTAAAATGAAACTTATTTCTTTTATTATTTTGCTTTGGCCAGAGGCAATGCAGGCATCCTTGTCGACATATGCGAGGAAAGAGGGACAAGGCCGAGAATTGGAGGTGCGACCTACATATAGCGAAGAAAGCAGGAGCCTCCATGTTTCGAACAACCAAAATAACCCATTGACTGCGTAACTTATTGTCGTTCCAGCGAAAACTGTTTACAATTTGTAATCAAACTAATATTTTTTAACAGTCTTTAAAAAAATGGATAAAAAATATAAGGATAATATTTATATACATAATAATTATATTTTTTAATGTAATTATTATTATAAATAATTATATTTTAATATAGAATCTTATTTAATTTTTTTGTTATAATTTAATAAAATAATAAATTTTCTGTGACGAATATTCTGCTACTTTTTTTTTCCTCAGTTACAGTATTATAAACATATAAAGAATCGTAGATATACATAGCACTCCCATAGTCGCGTCTCTAAGGCGCGCCAGCAATCAATACCTAGGTATAATAAATTTCACATGAAGCATTTTCCCTTTCAGCCATATCAGATTGCATTTTATCGGATTATAAAGCTAATGAAATTAAGTTAAATCTTTACAAGTATACGCAAAAAAGTAGTAGGAAAAAAATTGGGGGGGGGGGTGGATTCTGGACCCAACAGGTGTTATCGTACGTAAACAACCTGTCTATGAATCAGCGTCGATGGAAAAGTGACGGAAGCATCTTCCAATACTTATATTTACCTGCATTTAATAATTTTTTACTAAAGAATGCAGACAATTTATTCATATTTTTAATAGGTGCGTTTACACCAAGAGAATTTATTATTTTGTGGTCATGACCTGAAAAATGTGTCATTATGAAACCATTAAAGAAAATTCCACTCGTTAAATTCATATGTGAATTTTCCAAAGAATTTAAATCATACAAATAATAAAGTAATTAATGTAAAGAATGAAAAAGTTATAAAAAAAGTTACAACTTGTATTTAAATTAATTATACATGAAGGGATGATAAATAATCAGAGCTACTACTTTTAATAAAATTGTATCACTTTTTATATCTGATTTTTAATATGAAAATAGCGTTATTTTATTTTTATGAAACGTATTCAATTATTCTGAACTTAGATTGAATTCTTGCGTTTGAAAACAGATTGAGATCATCGGATTTCGTAAAGAAATAAGTCAAAGTGCCTAATTTCCTTTTCGCGTGATGACCCAATGGTATTTTCTCGGAACGTGAAGTAACAAGGCGTCACAGGCTATTTTTAAGTAAGACACACCATATGTATTATATTTATCGAGCACGTATAAACAATCTTAAATTGAGGATTTTTCTGTCCGTCACTTTTCCTCTAAATCACAAGCATTATTTAATAAAAAAAAAAAAAAGAAAAAATATAGGAATGTAAATTTTTGGGTCACCTGAGAATGTAACATTATTTATTAATAGTATTTTTATTGTTGCTTTTTAAAATTAAATTTTGTGTATATTAAAAATTATAAATAATAAGAAGAACCTTTCATGAACTGTTTGAACTCTCTTTGTTTTTGATTGACGAATTTCTAAGTTTATGTTTTGAAATTTGACACCCACCTTTAATTGGATATAAGACGTAGTAATTTTTGAAGAGATTAATAAAAAATATATATTGATAGTTTATTTATGAATGAAAGACTGACCTTAGGCGGGAAATAAGTGGACGCCTGTCGACTGCTCGCGATAAACTGAAAACTGAAATCCACTCTCCTTTACAAACCAAAGTATACACCCGTTACTATAATATACGTCACGATGATATCATCGGATGCACGCACACTAAAGAATTCTTTATTCCTACGTGCGCAAGATACAATGCGCACGAAATTGTGTTACTGTTAATGAAAACACTTTTCGTTCAGATATCCTATTTTTTTTCTCTTTTTCTTTTTACAAAAAGGGGCTTGGAAAAAAAAATTTTAGAAAGGCGTTTTAAAAGAATGTTGGAAAAGGTGTTTGTAAAGGGCTTTTAGACAATTTTAATTTAACAATGTCCCTTTTACTAAATAAATGTAACTTTCTCTGCATTTATAGAAGCAATAGAGTAGCATATATACTATATGTTTGTTTACTTGTACCCGTGGGCAGTAGAACGATGTCGTGTATGGTCAGACTAATTTACAAGCTACCTTATAAAAGATTTCCGTAAGTTTCGATGTGATTTAATTCAAGGAACTTTTCTGATCTTGTAATTCCTTATTTCTAAGGTTTTCTCTAAATAGAATATACTTTACCTACAAGATTAGTACTTTATCGTAAAATTTATGTTTAGATTGAAAAAATAATAATAAACATGGGCGGAGAATGGAGTACAAGAAAAGGATTTTCATTTTTTTATCATTAAAAGCAAACATCATTTCATTATCCAAATCAACTGCGTAGCAAGAAGTAGAAATGTTTTCATATTCTGAGAACCTTTCCGCATTATATTTCCAAAATCATGATTTATAATTTCCAAGTGCGTAGAGGTAAATTATTTTTATATTCCTTATTTTATTATTTTATTTTATGACCTTAATTTGTTATCCAATTGAGAAATTTGAACCATAGTTTTCTCGACAAGCTATGTTTTACTAGCGTCTCACTGCGTCTCACCTTGTGAGGAATAATCTACTTACTAAACCAAGAACGACTTATGCTACGCAAAATTCAACACACTTGATCTTAATTAATTCTTTTAGAAATAACGATTAAATCGTAATCTCTTCATAACTACTATTTTGATAAATGCAAATCTCGATATGTGAACCTTTAAATTTTTACGATCATCAAAAAATACTTAATAGCCCGAAAATCGAAAATTCGGGAAACTTTTTACACCAGGAAAAACGGAGAAAAGAAAGTGCTAGTGTTTTAAATTTCCAATGCCCTATTTCCAAATTATAACGCAGATATTTATGTACGAATTTCCGTATGGAACTCATTTGTAATACTTTC
>CAJFCP010000124.1:72652-131469 GCA_904066005.1 Synergus itoensis | reverse complement strand
GAAAATTTTTACATATCTTGACTTAATTCTCTTAGATGCTTTTCAGATAATTACAAGATTACAACTGTCGATTCTCTTTGCAATAATTAATTTTATTTGCTTTTTGTTCAAAACCTGTACGACATCTTTATTTACAAGACTCGTGTCGGCACGTTACATAAATATTGACTTACTTATTATAACATTAAGAAGGTTCGTACCAGGATTAAGTAGCATTATAATTCAAGTCTCCTACAATATTCTGGCATCGGGACGGACTCGCGCCAGTTCTTTTTAATAGTATAAAAATTGTACTTCGAAGCTTACAAAAATAACAAGTCCGTCACCGATTCAGAATTTTGAGATACCGGCTTAGAGTTTGCAATCGACGATTTTTCTAGACGCAATTAAAGTCCGTGTGTAAGTATTTATTATATATATATTTAATATATTATATATGTATCGTTTGTATATGTTTTATGTATTTATATATTTATATATTATATTTTATAATATTGTTTATATAATATATAAATTTCAGACAAATTGAAAAAGATACGACTGTGTGCAAAAGAAACTATTTAAATCTGACAATCCTAATCGATGCGCTGAACGGGATCGAATTTGTAAGATATCTTGCAAAACAGACTTAAAAATGAAGTGAATATAACACAAGTGAAAGTGTAACAACCGTAACAACAAATACTAGACAATTTGTTTTTTATACTATGTGAGATTACTTTAATACATTAATTAATTTGAGAGATTAATTAATTTAAGATCGACAATCTTGTCCGTGCGGTTAGTCAAAAATTACAGCATATTATAAACATAAAATTTTACAATATACTTTGGGAAAAGATCCCGTCGAAAGATATTTTGGTAATAATTCCTTAATATTTAGAATGAAATTTTCTACTGTTTTGTATTCATGGTATTATGTCTTGAACGCACTCTCAATACATGATCTTAAGTAATACACAAAAGTAAATAATTAATAGGTAATCAGAAATTAGAAAATAATAAAAAATGATAATGTTTCACTCGAGATGTTAAATTAACTAACCAATTTTTGGTTGAACTTAAATATAGTGAAAATAGAAAATCTAAGTAGAAGAGTTTTTTAGCCAAGGATTGTCGATAAAAAAGACACATTATGCAATTGCTAGGTGTAAGAGCTTTGGTTTAATTTTTACAATTTCTTCCATGCTAATAGCTCGTCGTGGCAAAAAATGAACAAAAATTGTGATAGATATTATATAAAAAGAAAGATACTGATTTTAAGTAAGCGAAATTAATTATGAGAAAGAATTTCTCATAATTATGGATCATCTTTTAGCTCGCAGTATTTTATAAATTCATTTCTGTATGTAAGTTGTTTACATATTTTTAAATGGACTTATAACATATCTTCTTGCAATTGTAAGGCTCTTGATGACAAAATGACATAACATAATGATGAAGGCTTGCTGGGCTAACAATAAGGCACGTTGGTAGCATTTTCCTTTTTTTTTTTTTGAGTGATCTGACACAGTCATCGGACTTCATGAAATAGTCGAGATCTTCCCATTATCCCTTGTAAGTATCAACATTGGGATCGTTTTCTTCATGACTTAATTACTCCTTGAGTTAATTACTCCTTCAAGTGTGAATTTCAACTGCTCACTGTCGAGTCATGTTCTTATACTCCACGATTAATAAAAATGCGCCTACGCCATATGCGATGGTGGTAAATAGTCCAAAGACCTAGAAAAAATAATTTCATTAGTTTTATAATAATATATTAAATTAGGCACAACAATTTTTATTGAAAATGTATCTTACACAATGTAATAAATAATAAAAAAGTGCAAACTTACAGCACCAGCAATGGCGGACCCTGCATTTATATAATTGGAGTATTGAATCAACACAGAGAGACAACCCGTGAAGTAGAAAAACGTAATTGCACAAGTGTATATTACTTCCTGAAAAATTTAAGAAAAATGATTGTTTATAAATAGGTTTTTTGTTACTTGCATACTTTTGTCATACGTAAATAAAATTAATTTTCTTACCCAAGATAGTACAACTTGTAGAGGGTATTTCGTGGCTTCTCGAAGATTAAATACGTAAGCAACAATTAAGAGGAAAGTGATAATGAAGGCGATTGATGCAACAAAAAGGAACCAGTGGGCTGATCCATATCGCCAAACCGAACCAACACAGCTCATTGCAATTAATCCAAAAAGCTGAAACAAAAATAGTAACATTAATTATTGTAACATACTTATTAGACTCTTTAAAATGTACCTTCTTTATTCATTTTCATTTTATATATAATAATAATATACAAGGCTTAAGAGTAATTCTTCGATTAAAAAATAAAAATACAGGAAGTTATGAAAAAGAAGTGACCTATTTATGCACTAATATTAGTCTAATAAACAAATCTACTAGAATTTATTGCTTCAAGTTAAAAACTCAAAATCTAGTGAAACCCGTTTCATATTCCATTTCTCCTCAATGCCTATGGGAACACGATAAAATTAATCTATCTACTTTCTAAAAAAAAATTTTTTAGCTACTATAAGTGCAAATTTCTCCTATTTCACACCGTGTGCTGACAAAGTGCATTTCTTGTCGAATAGGCGGAAGATTTGGTTATCTTATCGCTGTCCTAGTCATTGTGGAACGTATGATAAACACTTAACCGGTATATAAGCATATATTTTCCATCGGAGTTTTACTCGCTTTGTTCCTTACTTCACCTGAGGCTAAAATATACATACAACTAGAGAATTATAAAAATTTATAATTATAAATTGTAGAAACAGCAAAAGAATTTTTCTTCGTATATATCATACAAAAAAAATTTATGATTCTTAACATTTATACGATCAATCATTGAGTAACAGATTCACATCAAATAAAATTTCAGTCAAACGTTTTAAACATTCCAATTATATTTATTTGTTGTTATTACATTTAAATAAATCTACTCTTTAATCATCAACCGTCGCCGTCGTCCTTCTTTCATTGCACTGTTCCAATCGAATTTTGGGACAAAAGCATTTTCACTCAACTTCTTTTGAGCCTCTTCCCGGACCTTTAAAAATTCTTCTTTATAATTTTTCTTATCATCTGGAGCCCCCTTTATTAACGGAATCTTGATGACCTTGGATTGAGTCTTCTTCTCAGCATATTTCTTCTCTGGTATTTCTGCAGCCACAATATCCTTGAAATATTTTTCTCTTAAGCATATTTTCTTCTCGGCGTTCTCCATCTTTAAATTCCTTTCCTTCTGTTGTATAACTAATGGTAATCTACTCTCCTCTAACTTTTGAGGCACGAATCCTTTTTTCTGCAAGAGTATCTTTTTCATTCTGTCGTAATCGCGTGATTTCCAGATTGCAGCTTTTGACTTTTTGATCAGGCGAGCTTGCAACTCAGCTTCTCTTCTTGACAATTCCTCCTGTTCCTTCTGAAATTTTTCTCGAGCTTCTTGATGTTTTCTCTTAGCTTCTTCAGAATCTCGCAACTTTTTCCTCGCGACAGCTTTGGGGTTGGTTTTAAGAAAATCAGATTCCCAGAGAAAGAAATTCAATTTTCTTTTAACTTCGCGCCAGACAAATTCTTCGAACCATTCGATTCTTTCAAGAGATTCTTCTTTGGACTCTTCTGGTTCTATGAATATTCGGAAGGCACCGTTGTAATCACAAATTCCAATGATTTTGGAAGAGAGACGAGGACATAGACCTGTTATGGGTCCCCTGGAGATGAACTGCGAAAGAACTGGTTCCTGAGTTTTTCTTGTGATGTCCCAAACTTCAAGTTCACCATCAAGTCTTGCAAGTAAAAACATTCCTGGTCTGTTGCTCCAGCAAGAGGAAGTGTATGAATGCGAGCTTCTTCTCCATAACAAAGGAGATTCTAGATATTCGTCCTTCCAGATTGCGAAAATTCTTCCTCCAATGGTCAATATCACATCATCCAAAAATGGACACCTGAGATTTGTAATTTTTTAGTATCAGTTAAGTTTTTAAATAATACTATAAATGAATGAAAAATTGAATATGGAATATATGGAATACTACCTAGAAAATACTACCTAGAAATTTCGAGTACAGGACCATCGTGGATGCAGGAACGACTAATAAAATTGCATTTTTCCAAGCTGGAATCATCCGTTCCAAAATCTTGACCTTCCCAAGAACAACAGATGAATTCACCTTCAAGAGTTGCAACCAAAAATCTCTTTAACAGCTCATTAGTCCTCGCATCCAGATCTTTACTTTCTTGATTTTCATCTTTTATTAAAGGAATACAAACACTTAACGGAGAGAACCTCCAAACCTCTCTAGGATGCTGCATCAAAATTTGATAAACAGGTCGAAGTAGACCGTTCAGTTTCTTTGGGTCAAAAGATTCAAGGATATCCGTTTTTCGAGTTTTGGAAGGTGGTCTTGAGTTTGCATGCCAGCGAAGATCCCAAATCGCTAATGACCCATCATCAGACGCTGTTACAAATTGTAAACTCTTTCTAGGTGACTTTTGTATACTTCCATCGGGACGTATTTCGTACCAAGAAGGCAACCAACGAATATTTCTTATTGGGGTATTATGAGAAGTATCTTTATTGGAAAGTGTTATTGGATTCATGATAGGTATTTCTTTGGAATTCTCATCAAAATCTAATAAACCTCTGAGATCCCAAAGTATAATTTGACCACTGGAACTGCCTCCGATGAGAATATCTGGCTGATATGGACAGAAAGAGACAACTTGAATGACTTCGTGATTAGCTAGTATCATTTTTGGATACAGTGAATCTGATAATGACCAGATTAGTACTCCATCTTCAATAATATTATTGTCTTTCATACTACTCGCATTGCTATTATCTTCGTTACTGATACTTTCACTAATATCTTTATCTTCATAATCTTTATTATCTTCAATCTCATCAGCATCAAGGTCATTATCATTTTTGCATTGACTCTCATCAGTCTTATTGAAATTATCATCTGGGATTTTACTTTCAGTCAGTTTCTCCTTGGTTTCAAGAACTGCTTTACCCTTTCCTTCCACATAACAAATCGCAACAACATCATCTAAATTAGGATGCCAAGAGATGTTTGAGATAATCCTCATCTTGCTAAAATTTAAATTAATTAGGGAAACATATTCTTTGCATGAAATGAGATTAGTGAGTCTCGGTTCTTGAACAACGCCTTGAGCAAGATTCGATATGTCATCAGTGTGTAAGTTGATGACTGTATTATATTTGATTACACCTATCATCTCCTCTATGTGATCTCCGAGGAATATTTCCACAGATGATGCTTTCTTTATATTCTTTCCTTCACTTTCTTCACTTTCTTCAGTGATTTCTTCTGAAGATTGTTTACTTCCACTTTTCCCCTCTTCTGCACTTTTTTCCTTTTCTTCAACTTCCTTTTTTTCACTTTCAGGAGTTTCCTTCCTCGGGAAACAGTCGTATTCATATTGAGTCCACTCATTCTTCGGATGTCCTGGATATGTTTGAACGCTATTCTCTCGGCTTATCAGATTAGTCTGGATGGCTTTGCTGATAAGTAACATTTCGATGTTTTCGAATACTTCGTACTCGGGAACAATCTTGACGTACCTGGAAATGTTTTTAATTCCTGCATTAATTATCAATTCAAATTCATCTTAAAAGAAACAAACATCAATGGAAATATTTTTAAAAATAAAGTTTAATGTACCCATCTCTGGCATTATTTACAGATCGATCCGAGAGTTCACGATGCTGTTGTAGAAGAGGAACAGGCAGAGAAATCTCCACTTCATAATAGGGTCTTGCATTCTTCATGAAGGTCGCCTCAAGGTCATCCTCGCTACCTAACGACCTCCAGGATCGAGAGGTCTTTTCAACTTTCATCCTTACATAATCAAACATCCTCATGGTGACCTCTCTATTCCTCTTAACCATCAGATCACGAGCTTCCTCTGTCAGACAAATAACAAACTTCTCCGAAGTCAACTCCTTCGAAGCATATCCAACCAGAAATGAGGTATCCTTATAAAATTCCAGTTTTTCTTTGCAGTTTTCGAATGGAGAGCCGGATCTATTACAGTGACTTTTTACTATTTCAGAAGGAACATACGCGAATGGGTATTCCAGAAACACTTCTTCGTTTATTAAACAACCCAGCAGCCGTTGTATTTCCGGTTTGAGGTTTATATGCTCCACATCTTTGATATTTTCGTCGACAAACGACCAACTCGAAGGACACTTAACCCCCTTTCCTAACATTTTTGCTGGGAGAGTCAACGTGGGTTTGACTCTTTTTCTTATGGAGTTCTTTATACTTGGCCGGGACTTGGTTGACAACCTCTATCATTGATCAAACAGGTTTTCCTGACGGGTGTCTCCTTTGGCGGGGTCTTTGAACTGAAGCTTGAGTTTCGCTTTTTGACCCAGAGAGCGCATACATTTTTCAAAAGTCTGATATTCCAAGTGTTCCAAATATTTAAAAAAATTTGATGATTTGGAACTGAAATTTCAAGCGGTTGACCTCTATTTTTAAAGATACAAATGAGTAACAGAAGAGTAGAAAGAACAGACAGATTTTGAATAAAAATAGGCACAGGGAATTCGTTCGCATGATTCGAGGTTTGGGAAGATGTAATAATAGGCCTCGAGAAAAAAGAGGGTTAATCGTGAATTATGAAATCATCCTTAACTAGGGAAGGAATGTCACGTGTGGAAGGGGGAATGCACTTGTAGGTGTGAACGATTGGAACGTTAGATCGGCAAATAGTGGAAAGAATTTTACTTTCACCAACGTTCAACATGAAAAGAACGCGCTATGTCCAGTCACTTGCTTCTTATAGGCTTCTCTGTTTCTCTATAAGTTTCTCTATATAAGTACATATTCTAAGCATAAATCGACATAAAAAAGGCGTAAAATTCTAGCAAACTGAAATAAAATACTAGCGATCGTTAGTAATATCTGGTTACTGATTTTATGTAAAAAAGGCTTCAAAATGAATTATTATTGAGAAAAGAATAAAGAATAAAGAAAATTTGGAATTTTGTGGACCTCCTTAATTATTATAATAATGTTTAACTTTAACTGTAAATTTTTAATTTTAAATATAAGAGCTTGCTGAAGGTCTATGTTAAACTTTTGTGAAGTTATGTCTACCTATCTTGCGGCTTTAGCATGCAAGTGGCTGTGAATGTCACGTAGCTATAAATATAAGCATAGTAATGAGAAAATAGAGTAAAAAGAGTACTAAGGGTGTCACGTGTCGAGTGTACTTTTCTTGGAGGTCTAAAGAAGCTAATGGCGAATTTTCTCTTGCAGTTATTTTCAACTAAGAGGGAGTTTTTCCGTGTTTTTTAAAAAAATCTTGATTTAATTACTCAAACTCTTAATTATTTTCGTAATTCAAGCTCTAAACTTTGAAGCACTGGATGGAAATTTAAGAAGTTTAGAATAAAGAGTCTTGTTATGTTTATGCGCTTACATTATGTGGATTTTGCTGATTTTATAATTATATGCATCAAGTGATGAATAAGAGCTGCAGGATGTTTAATGCGAGAATAGAAAAAGACAAACGTGACTCGAAACATAAACAAATGACCACCCACACAGTCTAAATAGGATTACGTAATGAAGAAATTAACAAAATTGTACTTCCCGTTTAAAATGAGATCATAACTGAAAAACAAGTGACTATTTTGATCAAATCAGATCAAATGAAGATGAAGAGGCTCTTTTTTATTTAAAGACAAGTATTTTTCGTTGATACGTCCCTGATATTGTAATATGCAAAATACAATGTCATATTCAATTCCATATTCATCTTCCTCATTAGGCAAAGCGTTTTTACATGCCGTTGTACATGCTTTATTCAAAGATGTATGTAATGACTTTAAATTGTCTTCCGTGAGTAATCCCCTGACAAATGTGCCCGTGGGTATATAATAGTCAAAAGAGCTAGAAAAGATCCGGATATCTCTAGAATTACACACAAAATTATAGAGCAGAAAACTCTAATTTAAATTAATATTTTTAAAAATGAGGAGTTGGAAAAGGGGTTTCTAAAATAATCTAACCACCAATTAATTGAGATTTTAATAGAAAAAAGTTATAAATTTGGTTAATTATGAGCAAAGGCGACGAAAGAAGACGCCGGGGATTGGCTTAGAGCCAAAATCTTGTTAAACACAAATAGTTCATGTTCCAAACACGAAAGCTTTCTCTTTTGTTAGAATAATTAGTATAATATTATACAATATTATCTAATCGACATTGTTTAATTAAAGAACAAAATATTATTGAAAGAGTAATATTTGTTGATGTAAGGGGGTCAGTTTAGTTCAGGAAAGAAACTCTAAAAGGCAGGACTGCATTGACTTCTGGAAAAAGTTGATGACCTACATTCGAGTGCACGTAAGTAACTATGAATTACATATACATACGTTTCGCACTTGTTATCGGTGACAAGGTTTATATTTCCATGCAATGGTTCATGTCAATATTAACATACCAATTATTCGAAAATTTAAGAGGCGGGTTTTAATAATTCGATGCAATGATGTAAGGAGTCACAAAGGTCAAGAAAATAAAATCTAGAAAGTCGTTATTCATAACGACTTATTAATCTATCTATTAAATACTTAACAACGCATATATAGGAGCATTTTTGTAGATATTTTTCATCAAAGTAGAAAGTAGGAATCCATTTTGATACAAGATAGAACAGCCTTGCGACCGGAATTTAAAGTAGATTGCAGTATCTCAATTTCTCTATACATTTTTCTGGAAAGTTAAATGTAAGACCAAAAAGACGAAACAGAGAGGATTTTGCAGTGAAGTAAAATTTAAAGATCCACAGAAGACGATCTACGTATGTTCCTCTTGCATTAAGTACCTATTGTTATTGAAATTCAATTTCACAAGTGAGTGAAAAGAACGAAAAGAACGTTATGTAAGAATACTCAAATTATAGAACTTGAAAGACGAATTTTTAAAAAATACATATTGTATAAATCTCTGTCTGGGTCAGAGAGCAGTTGTTACACCAATGCCAAAAATTAGATTCTTTTGTTATTCCAGGCGAAGAAGGAACTTTTCGAAAAAAATGGAAAATAAAACTTGGAAAATAAATTGGGTATATGTGAAGTGGAATTTAATTAAATTTTGAATGATAGAGACCAATCGTTGAAGCGAAAAATCAGTGGCAGGCCTATCGTGCTCGTTTACATTGGCGCGGGGCCAGGAAGCGAATTATATCCGCCCTCCATCTGTCGAACGAGGAAACCAGGAGTGGCTGAATCAACCGGCGTGACTTAGGTTCTTACGGGATATTGTGACAAGTCAGGTCTGGGGATCAGATCAACAGTCGGAAATACTGCAATGGTATTTAAGTTAAACTTATTTAAACTTAGTCATAAACTTAACTGGCTTCACTCTCAAGAAATGCTCTTGTTTCTAGAAATCCATTAATAGATTCTTACTTCATAAGCAATACATTTTCTTGAAATATGAAACTTCCAATTGTTGAACTGGATATACTTTAATTACAATATTGGTTAAACCAGAATACTTGAAAGTTGAAAATTAGAATTAATTAGAATTGTTTAAAGCTTCGACTTCTTATAATGCATAATCATTGTCTGCGTTTGCAGACAATGCGATATTTTTACAGCTGACTTCCTGTTCTCGCAAAGAGATATGTATAATATCGTACATGCAGTTTAAAATTAACCTATTCATGAAAAAAAAAGGTAACGGCGCTGATAAGCTACCGTTACATGTGACATCTTTCTCCGTATTTGCATCTCTAACTGTATTCGATAGAACGTATATCTTATTCACATAATTACCAGTTCCTTATGATATGTTTCGACAAAAGTGGTAAAATGTAAAATGTAAATGTGAAAATGATTAAATTCAAAAAATATGCTTTCTTCTCTAAACTTTTATGTATTTTTTATAGAAACATATCGTTATAAGAGATTATAAATCGCGATCTTGTAGCGTATCCCTATATACAGAATCTCAGTCATTCATGTAGTGAGTTACTCGTATACTCTATTATTATTAATTTGATAATTTTGAGATTTTTGAGTTTAGATTTTGAGTTTTAGTTTGAGAACTGTTGGTCTTACGAAATTTTCTAAGAAGAAGAAATGATTGCATTCCTCGAGCACAACCTAGCACAACTTTTGTTTTTTCAAAATTTGATAATTTTGAGATTTTTGAGTTTAGATTTTGAGTTTTAGTTTGAGAACTGTTGGTCGTACGAAATTTTCTAAGAGGAAGAAGTGATTGCATTTCTCGAGCACAACCTAGCACAACTTTTGTTTTTTCAAAACCATTATTATTTTGAGACTTGTAGTTTTTTTCGAGTTTTAGATTTTGAGTTTTACTTTGAGAACTGTTGGTCTTACGAAATTTTGTAAGAGGAAGAAGTGATTGCATTTATCGAGCACAACTCAGCACAACTTTTGGTTTTTCAAAATTTGATAATTTTGAGATTTTGAGTTTAGATTTTGAGTTTTAGTTTGAGAACTATTGGTCGTACGTAATTTCCCAGAATGGAAAAGAGATTGCATTTTTCGAGCACAATTCAGCACAAGTTTCAATTTTCTAAAATAAAATTTTGTCTTTTTTCGTTTTTTTTTTTTTGAAAATTGTTAAGTTTTTTGAAAAAAAAAATTGAGTGTACTTTAATCTACCTAGCACAACCTTTGATTTTAAGTTAAAAATAACTTGCGGTTCTATCAAAAAAAAACGTTTTCATTAATTGTGGTCGTAGTTTTGGATTTTTCAAAAAATCGTTTGCGGCACAAATGAGCACAAATCTAGCACAATTTAGCACAACTTTAATTTTTTTGAAATTTTTTGTTTGCGGTTCTAACTTCCGGGACATGAAAAATGTCCCGGAAGTTAGAACCGCAAACAAAAAATTTTTTTTTTTTTTTCGTATGTATTGTCTTGAGTATGTGTAATTGCAAGTAGATGCGATACTTGAGGATACTTGTTGCTCGCTCTATGAAGAGATATATATTATACATATATATGTATATTTTATCCCACGATGCACACATCATAATGACACAACAAGCAGAGCCACGTAATTTTTATTGCGCAAGACATTAAATGAGAGAAGTCTCGTCTGGCGTGGGCGATTAAGACTCATCCAGTCATCAGAAACCTAATTTTTCACAATCAGAATTATTGTTGTTTAAACAAATTCGTGAACAAATTCCTCATCGCTTTAAATCCTGCAAACATGTGTTTCGATAATCCCTTTCAAAAAATAAATTTACGGCGGAATAAGTTTCAAAAATAAATAATTGAAATTTACGTTGATATATACTTTATTTATATCATATTTTCTGATGAAAATGAAAATTCTGAGGATGATTTAAGAAATCCCGGAAATCTTTGCAGAAACTTGAGGCAGAAAAAGCTAGTAAAAGTATAGTAAGTGCATGTGTTGGTACTTAAGGTAATTTTATATGGTCATCAAGGCATGAGAAGTGAAATAAAGAAGCTAAAGACTTGTTTAAAGTATTTTGAAACACAATACCTAATCTCTAAAATGTATTTGCCTAAGAAATTACTATTAACTATATGGACAATTAAAAAAAACGACCTTTGAGTGTGACGTAATGTAACATTTGAAAAAAATGGCATTGAACTTTATGCGGCTACAGTTTTCATATAAATATGTGCAAAGGCACCTTGAGTATTCTCAAATAATACATTGTACTGTTTCTGTAATGAGAGAATACATAAAACTATAATACGCCTCGCGTTTTCTGAGTGCATAGTAGTTCAGGGGTTTTCCCACGTTTAATTATGCCGATTACGAGAGAAATTAGTCGAGAGGAATGCACTCCTGCTACCTTGACCGAAAATAACTTCAAGAGTCTATCTATGCAATTTTTAAACTCTATATCTCTATTGATTTTTTTTTTATTTTATGAATATGCTGAGACAGGAAGTGAGTTGCACAGGTAAAAACGACGAAAGCTGAGAATCACAGGAAAATAAAGTTAACTTTCCTCACCGGATGTCAAACAAGTTTTGTTTACTATATCCACTCTATATGTCACGACAGTGACGAACGTTACTTATTATAGAGATATACTTGAAGTAAATGACAAAATGAGTCTTCATCACTTTGCAAAATTCATCACGTTGCAAAATGATACATTATTTTTTAATTTTCTTCTTTTTGATTCTAAAAAAATGATTAACTGAACTGCTTTAAACTTGGACAAACTAAGTTACTTCTTCTTCCATTTTTTTTGATGCGTGAGCGCGTTTTTCAATCTTGAATAATAATATAAAGTTATCTGTATTTCAGACTCTCGATTACATCATGTAATTTATACACAAAGAAGCGAGTCTGCATGCAATGTGTGCATAAAAGAGTACAGAGGGTTTCTTTCTGTTTCCATTGAATCAAGAAACTTGAACCCACTTGTTGATGAACGATATAGAGAAGTTCTCTGAAATTCCGTCTATGTGAAAAAAAATGAACTCTTGATAAAATAAAGAGAAGCTTATAAAACTGAGATTTGTATGAATTATGAAAATATCGTCAAATATCTGTTAGTTTACAAGAAACAATTTAAGAAATGGATTCTTCAGAGTGAATAAACCTGTTTATTTTTCGTATCTAAAGTTATTATATTTTCACATGGAAGTTTATGTTTCACCACCTAATGGTTTCTAAAGTTAGATGCCCTCAGAGATTCATAAATTTCTGCGTTTTTATCGAGGTCTTTAATACAATTATGAGAAAGAATTCAAAATAATTGCTTCCGTAAAGACATTTGAGTAAAATTGAAGACATCTTCTTTGATATATAAAGATCTCACAGAAAGTGTTCAGAAAAAAATCTCCTGAGACATTATTGAGGCAGAATGAGTGAAAATTACTGTAAACAAACGATCGCCTCGAACGAAGGTTAATAATAGTGATGTGAGTTGATCGTAAACTTTTTGTTTCACACGTAACGTAACATTCGCTCGTGCAACCGTAAAGACACGCACAAAATAAGTATGACGTTGAGAGCCAATAAACAATGTAATCATATGTCGTCAGTTCTATATGTTGGTATTCATAATTCTGGTGGCTATTATATTACCGTATTCGACTTTGTTCTCACGTGCAAAATCAATGGGAATTCCCTCTCTCTCTTCAGATGAATTGTCACAAGTCGAGGGTCGATTGGATCGACCTATTTTTCGAACTACTACCCACAGTAATCTTTTATACCAGACTTTAAAATATAACTTCCGCAGAAAAAGTATTACATTATTGGAATTAAATGATGTCCTCTAATAATTTCCTCATAAAATCTCATATCTTTCATGCAATTTTCTCTATTTTTATACTCATGCAAGTCTTCATATGCATTACTATAATGAATTTTCAAACAATGGATTTTTATCTTTTATAAAATTGATGTCTAAACCAAAGTAAAATAAAATCGTATTTGCAATTAGTATTTATCATAATCATAATGTTAACATGATAGTGGATTACTGTATCCTCTGATATAAAAATACATATGATTTTAATGAGACAGATAAAAGAGAATCCGCTTACTTGGTAGTAAACATCACATAATATTCAGGGTTAAGGTCAATTACATGATTATTGTTATCTATATGACCTAATTTCTTTCCACCATCAAGTGCAATTACAACTTCTTACTAATTTGGCTCTAGAGGGCAGTTTCTTTTTATTATATTAATTTTTTTATAAGGAAACGTTGCCTTCCGGTAGCACGTGGGCAGGTTCAGTATTTAGTCTAGTCGCAAAGAGTCAAGATGGCCGGGCTCAAGGATACCTTGAATTCTTAATGAATCGTTTCAATACCGTTGTCTCGTCGCGAGAATATAAGTTGAAAGCTTATAGACACTCAAGAATGTGGGACGCCACGTATGGTCCCGGTCATCAGGATGAACATGTATGGACATCAACTGTCCGTTCTTCACAGTGTGATCGTCACGATTAAACCCACCTACATTCGATTTTGGTCAATAGGCTCATATAACGCGTCCGAAATCAAGAATAAAGGAATTTATAGATTCTTCAACTTAATTGTGGATGAGCATATTCAGAATTGGATATATCATTCAAAATTTCTGATGCACTCCTGATGCAATGCACATTTGATGCATGATATGTTGATTTTCTCAATCTCAAATGCAATTCAAGATCAATTTTCAGATAAAACGTATGGCAAAAAGTTAATATTCATATATTCTGATATAATCTTGGATTATATGTATAAATAATTGAATATAATAGACGTGTTACTATACATTATACAGTCTTCAGCATCATCATTTTATCTCCTTATTGATGTGCATTCTTAATGATAATGTTGTTAATATTAGAGATGAAGCTTAGCTGTGTTTTTTACCAGACATTATGCCATACTAACGTTTTTTAAAGACATACAGACAGAATCCAGGAGAAGTAAGATACTTATTTTTAGAATCACTGAGTGAAGTTAACAAATCTGTACAACACACATTCGTGTTAGCAAATGAGCTGTAAATCGTATTCGCGAGCATGCTGAGCGAGCGTTTCTAAAAGACTAAAAAATGTTTGTATAAATGGAGAGATTATGCATTGGTCAAAAGGGAAGCACTATAAAATAATTTCTTAGGTATAAAATATCTGTAAATCGATTACGACAGTCGATTTTTTTATTTTTGCACATAAGGAAATCTTAAAATGAAGGATATATGGTAATTAGTATTAGGAATAGAATGGCTTATGTCATGTTCATTTTTAAATGCGAATTAGTAATCACAGTTAAAATTCACACATTTAGTGAGATATTTCACATAGTTTAAATAAGAATCCTTATTTAAAAATAAAAATTAGGAAACAATGAATGGAATCTCTTTTCAAACTTGCTTTCTTCTGTCTGTAAAATCTTGTAAAGTGCAAAATACTAATTAAATTCTGTTGAAAAATCATTTATAAGGCTTAAAGAAGTGAGAATGAAGTATATTTATTTAACTTCTAGAAATAAATTTCCCACTTAGCATTATTAATGTCTGAGAGATATAGAAGATTTAATCTTCCCAAAAAAATTGGCAACAACTCAAGGCAAGTCTATTGTACGATATCATAAAATGGACTAGTATCAACATATATACCAGTAACAAGTTTCTTCAAAGGCTCACTTTCTTCTTTAATTTAAAATAAAGAGGAAAATTTTAAATAAAAATAAAAACCAAAATCAGCATTTAGAAACCTTAAATGATTTAAATTTAAATTGTGTACTTTGCAGGTAACTCAACGTCTTTCTACGAGAAACAAATTATGCATATTATATGCATACACATTCAATTACGTTATTATGCGATCGATTTTCATGACCCTGCTTTCATGCAGGAAAGTGTCTATTTATATGAGTTTATTTTTTATTGACGAGGGAACAACTTTGTGCCGGGAATTCAAGAACGAAGAGAAAGTCATTAATGTCTACGGTCCGACGAGTTATAAGGTAAAAAGGTGCACTGACCCGATATCCTGACGTCAGAATTTAAAAGACATTAAAGCCTTTAAAGACACAGGAGATAAGCATAAAGAGAGCCTGTGATTAACATTTTCAATTAGGCTTTCATTAATATTTGCTTTGCAGTCAGATGTTCGTTTTTTAGTATAATTTCAGTTTCAGGTGAAACGATTCTGATCATTTTGTTTGAACACGTTAATTCAGGGTTAAAAAAATTTTATCAGCAAAGGTAAACTGTACCGTTGTAAATGTAATTAAATGAAAAAGAAAAGGCGACATGTTCTGCGAACATAGGATTAATTATAAGTCAGGATGTACTCGTTTATCAAAGATGCAGATGACAGTTTCTGTAATGTCCAAGTCACATGGTATCTGAAGATTAAAATCATCTTTCAATCCTACTCCGTAATAATGACGATAACGATGACATGCTAAAACACGTCAAAACTTTGACTTGCCGACAATTAACAGAGGTAAGACAATTAACAGGTAAATCGATATGTGAACATATATTATTTATAAAACAGGGAATTTTCCTATCTGTTTAAAGTTTCATTTCATCTTGATAATTTGCCTTGAATTATTGACTATTTTTCGTCAGTTTTTTTAAACAGAAGCCATCTTTGCAGAATCGCAAAGCCGTTGCAAAAGTATTATACCGTTATGCGGTTATGCCACTGGAGGTTCAACGTCACGGTGCAAACGCACGTGTGCTTCATGTTCGTCCTCACTCAGATTTACTATTTATTTTATAGCAATGAAAATCGTTAATAAGAGCACGATGTTAGAAATGATATAATGCTGAAAAATACAAATTATTTAATTGAAGAAAAGTATCAGTTTGTGGAGGAAAAAATTGAGGATCAAGAAAATCTCAAATCTCAATCGCAATAGACAAAACACAAATTGAATCAGTCAATTTTTGAGATTCTTCTACAACAGCAATTATTAATGTGTTTGAGAACTTTCTCTTGCAATATCAGTCACTATATTTTCTTAGATCATTGGCATACCTATATTTATGAATTCAAATTAAAAATTTCGGTCAATTATCAGTCATTTGAATGGTAAATTGACCATGGCACAGGCTGGGACTTGCGTAAGCTACCGGTTTTATTTAAACGGGATTTCTACTGCTTTCTAGGAAGAGAACTACATAGTTGGGACAGGTGGTACCAAGATTGAAGCAAAAATGTTTGATAATGATTTTTAAAAAAACTAATCTGATATGAGAATAACATGACTTTGATAAATCTTTGAAATTTTCTTTAATTTAAGTTTGATTTTTGTTGAAATTCGATGATAAAGATTCCGTTTCTTTGTTATGTGCTTATGCCTTTATGTTTATTGCTTTTTCCTTTATCTTCTGGTTTTGTTCTTTCTAGGTAGAACGTAAGAGGAACAGTTTCTTTTCTTCCGCGTTTTTGAAGCATTTCCTGAATAATTGGCCACATTTCAAGGATTCTCGAATTATGACTTTAGACTTTTATAGCTCGGCGCCAAAGTAATATATTAAAGGTGTGACATGATTTCTTAGCACGGAAGAATCTCAGCTCGACCACCTGTCCCAGAAATTCACAAAAGATGCGCTTCAAACCTTGAGCCTGATTTCTTCTTCCGCACGTTTTACATTACCGCATTCAAGAAAATCACGCAGAGTGATTTGTCAACTCCTTCACGTCACGAATTGCTACTTTTTTCAATAGATGACCTTTTTTAGTCAACTAGGGCGATGCCTATGAGATTGCTTTTAAGAAAACTACTTTTATACTTTCAACTTCTGACCTCCATTTGAATATTGTCAATGAAGTTAATTTGAATCAGTCTTGGATAGTGTGGTGACCTTTGTTCCCACGCTAGAAATTTAGGGTTTTACAGTATTTACAGTTTTTACTGCAACTTATGATTTTTTGTATAAGTTCTTCGGACTTAGATTTTAGTTTAGTCCTTCGAAACCCTCCTGCCAAACACATGTCCAAAATATCTTTAATGCTATACCGCAATATAACTTTCTCTTCTGCCGGAAAAGCCTTTTTCCAGAAGCGACATCGCGATTGTCGCATGAACCCTTTTTTTTTATACATCGGTACCTTGACAGGCCGATTCTAAGATCAACTATTTCCTGCAGGTCAGAGAAGTCAGTCTGTACTCTACCTTCTTACTATTCACTTCGTTCAGCATTTTCTCAAAATAAATATATTTTAAAATCAAACAGTGAAGTAAACGTTTATTTTCCACCTACACCCACAGATAGTAACTTGTTACAAGCAAACAATTTACTAAAAAAGTAATTAATCAATTAGATAATTATTGTATTTATTTGAAATTTTTTCTCATTAATTAAACTGAAGAAATGTTACATAAAAGCAATTGTAAGAAACCGAGGATAATCCTTGATAAATGTTCAATTATAATCTTGGATAATTATAATCATTTGATTCTTAAAAAACTGCCTATAAAAAGAAATAAGAAAATATTCTAGTCTTTTGTCCTTGAAACTGTAAATATATGTCTTTCGGAGAATATTTTACGTTTTTATTGCAAATCCGTGCATGAATCTCAGTCAAGTGTTTTAATTAACTAAAACCAATGATCATAATCTACAGAACTGGAAAAAGGGCATGTTTAACACGCGATGAAAATAATATATATACATATGAAACATTAAACAATTTCATACATCGCTTGAATATGCAAACTTCAACTTTCACATGTTTTTTTTATATTTAATTTAAACTCTTCCTTTTTCATACATATCACCTTAATAATTATGTGGATATATGTTTTATACAGTTAAAATAGAAATTTATTTTACAATTTTATTTAGAAACTAGGAAATTATTTCCTGAAGAATAATTCTTGCGTGGCAGACAATGCGTAAGATGAGATGAGAAAAGAAATGTAATTGTCTTAAAAAATACTGGAAAATGACCTTCTGCGTAGCATTTATGGAAATATTTGCAGTCGACCCGAATATGACAAATCTACATCTTAGAAGAAAGATTCATTATGAAAAAAAAACGATAAAATTCACTTTTTTATGATGTAATTTATGTAAATAATTTCAATGAGTCATCTAAGTTGAATACTTGAAAATAAGTTCGAAAGAGTGATCGAAGGTGCAAACAATTCAATATTTGTGACAACATGAAAGAATTTTACATGATTTATGCATTTTCTTCTTGTTTGAAATGCGAAAAGAGCAGCTGTACATTTTCGACACATGATACTTAAATTTTCCGAAGATACCTATAGAAATCATAAAGCCCAGAACAGATGTTTCCTTATTTCCTGGCTCAAACGAAGCAGCTTCCTTCCCTCTTTTGTATGAAAAGGTTCCAAAAATAGGTACCGAGCCTCCGGACCAAAGGTCCGGCATGCGGTCAAAAGAAAGAAAAACGGCAAGAGAGGAAGAAAGTTCTGTTTAGTTTCAGTTTTTTAAAAATAAATCTTCATTCCTTTAATTTCTATTTCTATAATAATTTCATGTTTTCTATGCTAACTCAAGCCTTAAATCTCGCACAATAATGAATTTATTCAGTAATTCAGTAATTCAGTATAATTTTCAGCAAAGATGATATGAAGGAATGTTTACTAATGAAAATAAAGACAACTTAACGTGTATGCGTAAGCATTTTAACATTGTTGCGATAATGTGCGAGGATCTACATCACTACTATGCAAAATTTGTAACATGCTGGATGCAAACATACATCATGCACAAATTACATGTAAAAACGTAACTATTGCGTAACATGAAGTTAACATCACTCTGTTATCTTTACATTAAACACAAAACAGTAATTTACACACAATCCATTGAATTTTGCTTGATATCCGAAATGATTCATGATAATTAATAACAACCATAGCTAGTAAATGTTTGTGCGTTCTGAATAATATATTTGAGCCGGTTCTGCCCGAAACCGGTGCGTAATAAAATCCCGATTACGAGGCAATCCAGAAACTAGTACATATATTTAAGAAAATAAGAGTTCAATGTATAAAACACCTAAAACATGATAATATATACCTAAAATACATGAAATACATGAAATGTACATATGAAAATACGATTTTTTCAGATGAGTGATGCAAGATAACAAAAAATAAAGGAAAATTTACAATAACACTTACGAGTTGAATTGCTTTGAGGATGCCGGGTTTGCTCCGCATGTAATCCACATTAATATCATTAAGACTGATACCTGGAGATTGGCCAGGTTCGGTCTTTACTGTTGGTACCTGACGAGGACTGTTTCCCGTAGTATGGGTGGTTGTTTCGTGTACAGTGACTACAGTTTCCGACATCATGCTGTTTTATGTTTTCGATATTTAAATTTAATAATCCGTGCAAGAGATATTGCACAATTGAACCGGTGAACTCACAAGTTGCACTTTTTACAGCCTTTTTATCCGCTCAGTTTGAGGAAATTTCAAATTTCACTAGGATGAATTAAAAAAAGAGCTCACCGGGTTATGCATTTATGGGACACCTGTTAGATCATCACTATCATGACTAATTCAAAGACGGACCCGCTACAGCGGCCACACCACTGCATACTAAAGCTTAAGGCACCTACACAGAATAACCGAGCTACGATCCGCTACTTTTCCCCGGACTCCACGTGCCCCTCGTCTTATCTTTTACGTTCAGTGACGGATTCTAGAATATTTGGCCCCTCCCGTAGACTAGATCAGCCAAAAGAGCTCTGAAAATTCTGACGTAGGGCCCTGTACGGGAACCCATAAGGGGACCCGCTTAGGAACCTAGATGGGACCTTTATAGTTTCCTTAGATGGGACTGAACTCTGAAGTTGACTGAAGTTTCAGACGTCTCTTCGGATGATGTTTTTTTTTTTCGAATAATGCAGAGTTGAGAATTATTCGATTAAGAAATAAATTATTCGAATGACCTATGAATCAAAATTTTATTGTTCGGTCATTTATTCACTTTATCCATTATTAAATTATTTTTCATTCGAGAGCAGCTGCATTCGCTTTATTCGCTGATAATTTTATTTATCATTCGTCGACATTTTATTCTGTATTCGATTTTTTATTAAATTGAAGTCGACGCATTTGCAATTTTTAAGGGTGTTGGAGCTAAGTTCCAATCCAAAAACTCGATTTCTTCATTTTACTCAACAAATATTAAAATTGAAATTTTTTTCCCTCTGTAGAATTAATTAATTTTTAATTAGAATTATGCGCACAGAGCGAGAAAATATCTAATTCAAATATTTTTTAAGTGAAATGAAAATATTGAATTCTGAAGTTAGATTTTGAATTCTTCGTTTTATGCAAAAAGTATCGAAATTAAATATTTTTTCGCTCTGTACGCAGTCTTATATTTAAAAAAAGATTAGCGCTACAGAGCGGAAAAATATTTATCTATAATTTTCGTTAAATAAAATGGAGAATGGAATTTTGAGCTTAAAAATTGGGTCCAACAGATTTTCAAAATATGTTTGACGGCTGGAGGTATTTTATCAAAAATATTGAAATATTTTATCAAAAGTATTGACCCTTTTCTCCGCAAAGGGAAATTTTAGGCAAAATTTTTTCTAATATGCCTTTTGATTGAACCTTTTAGCTGAGATGTCAATTTTCCATTAAAAATTCATCTTTTAATTAATTCCCCAAACACGGAAGTCTATAATTTATTTATAAAAAAAGTTTTCGTACGGAGGACAAAATGCCGGTAAAATAGGAATCGATAAGTGACTTAGACATGCCCCTGCTGAACGATTAACAACATTGCACCTTAGCATGCATGCGTTTTCCTTGTATCCTTGTATCGCAAATAAATTGTAAATGGAGTCAATGTCGACATCTAACACGAAAAATGTGAATCCTGTAATACATTCATGTATTAAATTAAATTCCAATCAATTGATTATGATAATGAGTCTGAGTCACAGGAAATTCGCATGCGTTGTATCTTTAGAAAAAATATTATTCAAATCTGATGCTTCATTAGAAAATCTTGAAAAAAAATAGTATCCTCAGAAGCGCACTTACATGCAATGCTTATACTAAATTCGAATATAAATTGATTATTACTTGCGAGAAGCTTTTCTATCAAACAAAATTTTTTGGGTTTTACTTCACTATTTGTTGCTAAGAACAGCGCGCAGTACTCGCGAAGAATTAAACAGAAATTCCTTTCTTTATCTTCATTCAAATTCTTTCTGTTCTTCAATTTTTTTTGAGGAAACAATTTTCTTCAAAATTTTTTGAAGAATTAAAGAAACACGCAATTGAAGAAACGCGTTTCTTCAATTGCGTGTTGAGATGGAAGAGGGGAACATAGTTATTTATTTTTTTAATAAATTTGGAATATTTTTTAGTAGACATATAAATACTACTAATATTTCTCAAAGTTAAATAAAAGAAGGAATAATAAACTTGCTTGTATGAAAAAGATTAATTCACTGCGTAAAAATTAAGTTTACCGAAAGTCTCATTAATATATCGTAATATCTGGTAATGTGTATCTAAAATTTTATTGTTCGCAGGAGACTGTATACACAAGTTGCATAAGTTATCTTATCACAAAGTGTTCTAATGTATGCAAAATTGTTTTTTTTTCACAACAATTTGATTTAAATTGTTTCTTAAGAATCATTTTATTATTTTTTTATTTAAAAACTGATAGGTTGACCGCTTAGAAATGAAAATTTCTAAATTTCATTTTTCGTTTTGACTGTTTAATTTGCAAAGAAAATCACATCAGAATACAATAAATTATACAATAAATTGAACTGATACATTTTGTTATTCAAGTTACTGATGATTGTTGCGTCTCCTAATGGATTCTCTAATTATGTTCATGTTAGCCTCGGCATTTTGAAGAAAAGCCCTTCTTTCATTTGGTTTCACTTCAACATACTGATGTTTATCCAAGTTTATAAGAAACATTTTGCCATCAGAAACTATTGGGAAAAAATGCACCCAATCGGTCATTCCACAAAATACTCCACGTTGTATTATTGGAACAACATTAGGATGTCCCACTGCTCGAATCTCATTATGTTGATCATAATAATAAGGAGGAGGAAGATGTATGCGTGTTTGCCGACGTGTCCGATTTACTAGTCGAGGATTATTAGACTGTGAACTTAATTCTGTAAGAAGAAGTAAAAACTTGGTGAATTTTAAAACGAAACTTTCATTTTTGAACTTTCGTTTTATCTCGATTATTTATCTAATATTGTTGAGAATATTGTACTAACCAATAAAATAAAGGAAGCCCAGAAAGATAAGAAATAGTTTACCACTAAAGGATCCCATTTTTTCTTTTTCTCTTTCAAAAAACTGATTCTTCCAAAATTTGACAAACTCTTAGCGACGAATTTCTGAAGCGCTACGTACCAGATATTTCTAGTCTAATGAGGCATTTTTACAAGACAACAAACATTAGGTAGGTATGTCCTTCTTTTTTCCGAACTAAAAGATAAGATTTATAACTGAGTTAATGTGCTATAAAAATTGTGAAATTTATACGACGTACAAACAGCGACTCTGTTTTTTCCTGAGTGGGAGAATCAAAGTCGAGAGTTTTCTCATAAGTCTTAATAAAATGCTATTAAAATATTTTCACCACAAATTGAGAAAAATTAATGCGGGGCTCTAATCTATAATTATATAACAATAAATGAAATAACTTTATTCAACAAATTCCTTAATATTCATTTTTTCAAATTTAGAATTTGAAGGAAAAGATATCATTTAAAAAAAAAACCTATTTGTTTTTGAATAACTTAAATTTGTAAAAAGTAAAAAAAAAATAATCCAATGCGTTGCTTTGCTAGTGTGAAAAACTGTAATAGAATGCAGGAGAATTTAAAAGAAAATTAATTTTGAATAAACTTTGAATTTTCCCGCCACGATATTTGAAATGTTTAGTTCGGAGTCGTCCGCAGAAGGTAGCGCTGTCGTCAGTCAAAAGGGGTGCGGTATTCGCAACTTGACGATCGCCATACTGGGATAGCGAACGTGACTAAAGACATAGACCACCAATAGCGACGGCGACGGAGACGGAAAATGAGTGTCGTCGCATCGAGGCTATTTTCCTCATAACAAGAGAGGTTTTATTTTGACAGTGAGAATCGCGAACAGTGCGCGCAATGTCCAGCAGACCACTTGAGCCTTAATCTAAATCGAAAAGAGTGCATCCGACATCGGGACCGTGTAAGATCAGAAATATCGCTCCTCGGTTTCGGTGCTCGGGTTTCTGCTGCATGTGTCACTACGTGAGAGTTGTGTGAGTAGTGTGAGACGTGAACCTGTACCTACACGAATTCGACATCGCTCTTCACGTGCACGACGATTCACAATTTCACACCACCCTGAAGCCCCAATGCGAAACTAAAGAATATTGAAGTGCGTCGGACCGATGTGCTTGGCCGCGTCATACTTTTCGGTGGTGTTACTTTAATTAATTCCGCGTGTGTAATGCCCGGGAGTCGCGCCAGCACCGACCCAGAGCACAAGTCACCGCGGGAAAGTGGTGAAGATTCTGAAGATGAGAGCGAGATCCTGGAGGAGAGCCCCTGCGGGCGGTGGCTCAAACGCCGGGAAGAGGTGCGTTAAGGGTTTTTCTACCTGCTTTTCAAACAGTTTTCGCATCATAAAGCTTTCTCCGAACCCTAACACGCTTTGTTGTCTACCTGACATCAACAGGAGGTTGCTGCCAAAATTCGCATTGTCGAAATTCTTTGTGAGAAGATTGCTATTCAAAACCGTACCTAAATCTTAACCATCTTAACTTGGAAAATATCTCTATATTTTGGAGTAAATGTGCCTCTTCCTTGCGGATTTTCCAACCTTCGAGTGCTTTTCGAATTAGGAAAAGTGATCATTTTTCCTTATTAGTCACTCAAAGTTTTCCTCTTGTCAATTTTGCCCTTTTTAGATTAAAAATCAAAATCAGTTATTAATGAACAGGTTGAGAGTGCTCGGGTTTATTTACTAAATTGCTCTCTTGGGCATTCAATTAATCTTAATTTGAACTAATATCGTTTTAAAGGAAAATCGGAGTTCGAAAGGATTGATTTTGTTGGCAGAATAGATCGGTTGTTGAAATTTTTGGAGCACATCTTGATTTAATTGTAATCAAGTTTTACTCCTTAATTCAGTTATTGTCTTTTGGAGCATTGCAATTTTATTCTGATTGTGGATGTATTTTCATAGGAATGAATAATGTGGATGATTTGATTTTAAGAGTGGAGATGTATTGTTCGTTTTTGAAGATTAATTAAGTTTTCGGTATTTCAAATAGAAAAAAATTAAAAAAGGCAGGTCTCAGGTTAGGTTGAAAAGGTTGAAAACCAGTTCGAACATAACCTCAAATAGGACAAAGCGAAGAGTTTCCATGAGATTGTGGAACTGTGTATGTGAGAAATACTGTTATACGTGTTACACGTTGAATATAAGGTTTTAAGAACTCTTTAAATAAATGCTTCTATAAAAAGTACTATAAATTATAATTTGCCTTCTCTTTTTATTAAAAGAAATTATATTAAAGATGTTATATGTCTGCTTGAATTTTCAAATCAAATTTCCTTTATAATTTCAGTTTATTCTATTTTTCGAATATTTTTTATACTATTCCATAATTAATGAACATTCAATTGATAATTTGTCTGCTTTATAATCAACCACTCTTGACCCCAAGAAATTAATAAAGCAAATTAGTTTTATGGAAATCAATAATATTTATTTAATTTCTTTTTGAACTGTCGATTGTTTCAATAAACATTTAAAACATAGATTAATTATAGTTAGAACTTATTATCAGAGAAGTAATCGCTATATAGAGTTGCCATAATCTTATCTTGTAGTAACTTGCTTGCTGGGGTTTTAACAGTATTCAAATATTCTTCTCTACATTGTGTGCCATTTCATTCATTATATGTATTATGATGAACATGAACTTTCTACTATTTCGAGAATTTAAATTGAAACTTGTGTGCAATAAAAAAACACCATTATAAATGATTTAATAAGATAGTAAAGGTGAATAAATTAATGGTTGTAACATTAATTAATTCTATTTATTAATCATTAAAACACTAAATTGTGAAACAAAGGTTTCATTTTCTTCTAGTAAATTTCTCGTGTCTAGCAAAACAATGTGTGGTGTATTGATTTACTTGACAGTAAGATTTGCTTGAAGATACATGAACCAACTTTCTGCTGCATGATTTTACTTCGTCCTTGAAAAAAATTGAGAACTTTAGAATAAAAAATGTATTGAAAACATTTTAAATCTAATTTGTAAGAAATTTGAATTTGAATTTAGTTTCCTTATGAAATTCAATATTGAATTAAGATGACTAATTTTAGATAGAACATTTTTATCAGCTAATATTTATTTATGGATATGCGGAATTACTTCTTAGAGTCTCCACGTGAGGATGCATTTTTGGATTATTGTTAAAGCGAATTTGGATATGTATATGCTGAATTCATTTGGTCTACGATCTTGGCACAGGCAATTTGCTTAGGCTCTTTCATATTTTATGCTAAAAATAAACTGGTTTGCTTCGGCTATTGAGATTTCTCATCGGAAATCTTTCAATCTAGTCTAAAGATTTTTGGACGAATTTCCTGGTCTATTTTAGTCATGCAACTTTGAGGTATTCTTCCCAATAGATTTTCGTTGACCAATTCTCAATAAGCGAACAAGAATAGAGATAATGTTCTGTTATATTCTTTTTCTGTAGGTGACAAATATTATTTTTTCCTGAAGTAACTGAATTTTAATTCGAAAAATTAAAACGATTTTTATGGAGGATAGACGGAAATATCAATGAATATAGCATCAATCTTTTGATTATAGTCTAGATCAGTAATTTTGATCATTCGCCTAAAGCCAAATATTGTCGAAATTCTATAAATTCTTGACGTGTATTGAATATTAAAAATTCCTGTTTAAGAACAAATTTCGAAAATCACAAGTTCGTAATACATGATATGTGTTTTTTTTTTAAATTTTAGGTCTATGTAGGTACAAAGTATTCCCTAGGAGAAGGCGCTAACTTTGCAGTATCAAAAGTTGGTGAAAACGAAGTCTCAGAAATGAAGGTACGTACTTGAAAGAGATGCAATTGATGTTTTATACCTATTTCATTCTGTACTGTAACATGATTGTTTGAAACGAACTTGTGGTTCATTGAATTTCTAAATTCCATCGGAATTCACGTTCAATCGTTCATATAAATAACTATATTCAAGTGTATCGCATGACAATATGATATTCATAGTAATTTGAATACATTCTGAGAGTTTATATATTGAATTCAAGATCAATTCATCCATCAGACACCACTTTTTAAATTAATTACTATATTTGAATTCATCACATGACATATAATTTTTATTCATAAGAACTAAGAACTGCTCGCATTGTTCATTTGATATTTTAGTCCATCATCATGTCTGCTTAATGGTAAACCCTATTCTGTACTGTTCCATCTCCCCTCCTTAAATTCTTGGCAAGGTCACATTCATGTAATGGCAAATAGGCATGAAATCGTTCCAACTGCGCTCTAAGTAAGCTCATAATGGATGATTACCATTTTACAATAGATTTCCTGAAATAGTCCACTATTGTGTCTCCCTTTTCAATACGCATCCCAATTTTATAAAAATTAGTCAATGCTCAATGCCCACCAGCAGAGGTTGTCTAGACTTGAAAATATATGCCTGCAAATATATCTGGGATAAGAAATTTAATTAATTAATTAATTAATTAGAGATGCGATGTTAGACACTATTATCATAACTTTTTAAAAATATGTCCCAACATATCTTGAAGTCTTTTGAAATCCTTGAAATCCTTGAAATGTTTTAAAAATTTTTGTGAAATCTTGGAAACCTTGGCATTTTCAGAATACTTTTAGATTTAAATTTAACATTGATAATTTTCAATAACTTATGTACGTTTATATCAGAATCTATCTCTTAGTAATACTTAAAAACTTTCGAGTGACGAAATTGGAAAGAATTCGAACTCTAATATATTAAATTTGAAAGCCTGTGCCGAATTTCAATAAGCCAAGAGACTCAATGATGATTATAAACAGTTATAATTGCGTACAATGAAGCAGCTTTATTAAGTGCAGCGATTACTGAGTCCTTGATCCTACATTAAATTTCAAAGTTTTAAATAAAGAAACCATAAAAAATCTAAATATGTCAGATTCTAAATTTGAAGACTTTTAAGTCTATAGGAAAAAACAACTTTCCGAGATTTGAATACTCCAGGTTTTCAATTGCAATTTCAGAATTTGCAGGGAAATTATCTTATCCTAGTTCTGTTTTCTATTTTACAAACCTTAAATCATTTTGACTAGTATTTTTCATGCATCGTAATCTGATGTAATTCGACATATAGAAATGAATTTTTAACTCAGTATAAAAGGAACTGAAATCGACTTTAAAGAGAGAAAAAAGATTTTTTGGTCAACCTATCTCTTTCTAGTCGAAGCTGATTGTTGAAGAATTTTGATTTCTATATGTCGATAGATGTAATAAATAATTTCATAGAAAATTTAGTAGCTTCTACTTTTGTTTCAACATAGGTCGAGCAACGGGATGTTCCAGGTATAGATTGTGCTTATTTAGCTATGGATACCGAGGAAGGCGTAGAAGTTGTCTGGAACGAGGTGCAATTTTCCGAAAGGAAAAACTTTAAAGCTCAGGAGGAAAAGATACAGTTGGTATTTGAAAATCTAACTCAGTTAGAGCACCCGAATATCGTGAAATTTCATAGATATTGGACTGACACCCATAATGATAAACCTCGGGTGAGTCACTCATATTTATTAGCTATAGATTTTACTTACGTAAATGGATATTCTTTCAAAAGATCATTTGTGGTTTTTTAATGTATAATTTTATCTTTTTATCTTTTCTTTCTAGGTAATATTCATTACCGAGTATATGTCTTCTGGATCTTTAAAGCAGTTCCTGAAACGAACAAAACGTAATGTTAAAAAGTTACCTCTACAAGCGTGGAAACGATGGTGCACGCAAATTCTCTCTGCACTGAGGTAACTAAAGTGACTCAATAAAAGGGTGTCTAGAGAGCTTCAAAGCCTTGAAAACTTGGAAACCACCTTAAATTTTGCATAAGAAAATGCAATTTTTATTATTAACTGAATAAATACATTTTCAGTTATCTGCATTCCTGTTCCCCGCCTATAATTCATGGAAATTTAACCTGCGATACTATTTTCATTCAACACAATGGACTGGTGAAAATTGGTTCGGGTAAGTTACTTTCTAACTGGTCACAATCATTTTCAAGTCACAATTGTGTGTATAGTTTATTTTGAGTTTCATTCAATTTGATAGAAATGAAACGAAACATTTTAAATAATCAATTTTTTAGTAAATCGTCATTCTCGTGTAATTTAATTATAAAGAGCATTTCATGAAAAGTGAAGCTCTTTAAGTGTTGTTATATACAGCACAGCATGCATGAATGAAATTATGTGGTCTTATCACGATTGCTTGACGCTTTCTCAATCGCGTCGTATCTCTTGATATATGTATATTATGTAGCAAAGGTAAACCGGACCTAATTATCACGTTCTCTAAATCCATAAATTCGTCTTGCAATTCTATTTGATTATTTCATTTATTATTTTCCTCTTGTGATGTTCATAAATTTTTCTCTATGATACGTAATAACAATAGAGATGTTAAAGTTGAAAATTTGAAGCGCAATTCTGCGACGTTGCCTTTGAGCTTTCGAATGATAAAGCGGTTGCAAAAGTATAAACTAATTAATCAATGATTGTGTTCTTAATCTCAATGACGACAAAAAATATAAAACCTATGTTGTTGGAATAGGATGCGTATCCATGACTCGAGTAGATAACTATTTTGAGATACAAAAATTAGCTTTAATTCACAACGCAAGAATATTGAGAAATATTTAATCGAAATACTGTAAAGCACGCAATTTTTTTTTTTTTTTTGGAGTAAAAAAAGACGATTCAGGCTATCTACTGTTTTTGTCAACTCGTGCAGTTATTAATATATTACTGCGTCGAATGCGGATGACGGCTTAAGTCTTTTAAACGCGACTTGTTTAATCCACTGAATTAAAGCTGCCCACACGAATTTACCTTCTTTAAAGCTCTGTGACTAGAATCTTGATTATGATAGAAGGCTTCTTAATTTTATGAATATGTAAAGAGAAACTTTAGAAAAATTGTATTTCAAGAATTGTTTGGTAATGCATTGATATAAGGAGTAACTTGAATCATCATTTTTAATTGTAGTAAATAAACTAAGCTAGGTAATGCAAAAATACAGCAGCGATGATGAACTTTGGTAGGAAAAGGCTTCGAAGGTTGATAAGTTGCAGAAATGTCGAGGAGATTAACAGCGGCTGCTTTCAGCTAAGTAAATTGAGCAATTATTAGCTTTTATTTATGAATATGTTTACTCGTGTATGATGACGTGTTTTCATTTCTCTGTTATCCGTTTATTTCTCAATTCATATTATTATTTTAGAAAAAGAAAGCTGGGAAAATACGGAAAACAGATAAATCTGAGGAAATATTAATCATGACTTATACGAGAAGTATATACGACTATTTTTCTCTCGTTTTCTATTTAAAATCATAGGTTAATATCGAAAACAGGCGGTTGTACACTTTGTTAGAATAATTATTCCTATGATGAGGGTTCAATTTATCCTTAGGAAGAAGCTATCTTCGATCGAAAAACAATTTTTCTACATAAACAATTAGTTCCTATCTACTAGTACTGTGCAAAATTTTATTCGAATTTGCTTAAGTTATCAAGACGCAATTCATTTTAAAATTAATTCATAGAACTTGTGAATGTTTTTGATATAAACAATTAAGCTGGTTTCGTAAGATTTAAATTCAGCTCGAGCTTAGTTGAAATAAACTTTTCACAGCCATTATATTTGTCATTTCTGTGTGTATGTTTTTCTAAAGGACATAATATGTATATATATTTCTGGAGAGAAAAATATAAATAATCTTTTACCGGTGTTTACAGTGGCACCTGATGCTATTCATCAGCATGTTAAAACCTGTAGGGAAAATATGAAGAATATACATTTCGTAGCTCCCGAATACGGCAGTAAGTAATTCGTGTAGAGTAGTCTGTAGAGTAGAAAAGGAGGATAACAGTGGCTTACATAAACTCTTATTCACAGGTTCGCTAACACCTGCCATAGATATTTATTCGTTTGGAATGTGTGCTTTGGAAATGGCTGCGTTAGAAATTCAAGGAAATGGTGAGAGTGGCACGGTCGTTACGGATGAAAACATTAAGAAGACAATAGAATCATTAGACGATGCTCAACAAAAAGACTTTATTAGCAAATGTCTTCAATCGGACCCACTCAGTAGACCGAGTGCAAGGGAACTTTTGTTTCACCCTGTCCTCTTCGAAGTCCATTCGCTCAAATTACTTGCGGCACACGCCTTGGTCAATTCAGCAAGTGAGTTATTTTTCAATATAAAAATAATTTTTATATTGAATTTATATTCAAAATTATTTGAAGGGTATCACTTATTAATTATTGTGTTTATTGTTTACAGCCAATATTTCGGAGACTATAACAGACGAAGTTTTACAAAGGTTATATGGACCCGATACGATAGTCGCTGAAATACGATATAAAAATCGGCCTCCTCAGGAAATTCGATTTAGTGATATACCGGTTGCAGAAAAATTAGAAAAATTTGTCGAAGATGTGAAGTGAGTATATTTGGTGTGTGAAAATTACTTTTATTTATTGTTAAAAACTTTCTTAGAATAGTTGTAGTGTTCAATTAGCAGTTAAGCTTTATTTTGAAAACGTTTTGTATACAGTTACAAATGTATACACAGATTTGATATCGATTTTTTATTTTTCAGATATGGAATTTATCCTCTGACTGCATTTGTCGCAAAACTTCCGCCTCCCGCTCGACCAAGAGCGATATCGCCTGAAGTTACGGAATCGGTTAAATCCGTGACACCAGAACCATTTGATGAAGAGACTCGTAGAGTAGTCAATATGATGTGTAATGTGAAACCGAAGGAAGACAGTAACGAATTAAATGTAAGTGAACTATTGACTTCTATACATCTCCTTTATATGTTACATATATGATTTCAGTGTTTCAATTGAAATATGTTTCTGTCTTAGATGACTATATTACTACGAATGGATGATAAAATGAATAGGCAATTGACATGTCCTGTGAACCAAATAGATACTCCTATGCTTCTTGCTCAGGAACTTGTACATTTCGGGTTTATAAACGAGGTAGGAGTTTTTCTACGTACAACTTTATAAAATATGTTAAAACCTTGTGTGATTAGATTGTATAATTCTAGATTTTTCAATGATGTACAATAGACATTAATGATTTTGTTTTAATTACAGAATGACCGCGATAAGATAGCAAATTTGATAGAAGAGGCATTACGATGTTGCTTTAATAAACAACTGATGGCACCAGGAATGGTGTCATTGACTTCTTCCCAAACGTTACTTGTATCGGGTCCAGATTATTCACGCTTACAAGATACAGACAAATCCACAGGCAATGCAGTGCCATCCAGTAGTGATAGTGTATCTAGCATCCCGCCAAAAACCTCAGGACTTTCAGATTCTAGTAATAAAAAGAAAAATTTCCAAGATGAACCAGAACCGCCAACGATCACCGAAAGTGGCAGTTAACCATTGAGAATACTTGGTAATTCAGTTCCCTGTGCCACTTTGCACGCCCTTTGTATAGACTGGCTATGTATTTTTATATTTAAGTAAATTTAAAGATAGCGGACATGCATGAGAGCGAGAGCAAGAGAAACATGTCGACTGAAAGTTAAGGTGGAGGGGTGCCGTGCTGTATTATATTAAGCATATTCACATGTGTGTGTTTGCTATATAAATGAGTGTGAATGTTTTATTTTCATTTTTTTAAATCGTCTAAGCAAAACTTGAACTTCCAGTGTGAATGAAGAAATCGAAGGGCTTGAAAAACAGAATCTAATCATTTTAGATATCTTTTTATTAAGAAAAGGACGAAATAACTCTAGAATAAAATTTCTCATTGCTCTTTTTTACCAAAGTTTTCATGAAACTTTTTTTTTTAGATATTTCTTCATATCATTCTGAAACTTAATTTTTCTTCAAGTATTTAATCCTCTTTTGAGCCCTTTATTCAATTTTATCATGCTTTCTCTTAGGTTTTCATAAATACCTCGCAGGTTGAAATGACTGAAGTTTAGCTTTCAAATTCTGCTCAACCATCGCGGTATTTGTTAAAACTTAAATCTTATCAATTCTATCGACACCAATCGATGCTTATGTTTATTTATTACGAAAGTAACCGTCTTTTGGAATCTCGCACAAACAGAAATGTTGCTTGTCAACGATCCTTTCAATTTTACAGTGGAAAGACTTTAGATGAAATGTTGATTAAGACTTCCGTGAGTGCATTAATTATGTAATATCGACTCCACTGACTAAAGTTATTGAATCAAACCGCATTATTGAGATGATTGTATTTATATAAACGCCATGAAACTGGACTAAGTGATCTGAGTGTCTACAAACCATCGAAAACGAACGAACAACTTTCGTTCGTGTTTGTCCGACTAATTCGACTAAAATCAATACATAATAATTTGTATTTATTTAATTATTTCATTTATTACAAATGATAATTATTATTTAATATCAATGCGTTAAAATTGGAGTTACAGGAGATAGGAACAGATTGAGAGGTTCGAAAAAAAAGGAATTGTATCACAAATGGATTGGATTTTATTTTTTGTATACAAATTGACGAGAATTACAAAATTATCTCTCCATTATACAGTCAATGATTCAATATATTCAACCTCAAGTAGAGAAATGGGAGCATTCGGACGAATTACGAACCGACCTGGGTTTGTTTTGATTCTAAGATTTCGATCACCATAATGATCCAGTATCATTGTAAAGATCGCTGTGATGTTGATAGGCAAAATGTGGTCGTTGTGTAATAATTGCTGGATTAAACAAGAAACATGTTTTGGTAGTAGCTTCGAATATCGATTCTTGATTCTTTTACGGGATCAAGGCAATCAGGAAAGACTTGCAGAAATTATTTTTTGCAGGGCGTTAAAAATCTTACTGCTTTATTACCTGCATTTTTTTTATTTGATTAAGCCACAATTATTAAGCCTCGATGAAAATTAGCTGAAATCCTTGTAAATAATTTATATTTTTAAGAGAATCTGTTGACACAGAAAACTAGTCATATAGCTATATTCGAGTGCTAATGAACTAATACAGACCTTGTTACTTCTTTTGCATTTATAACACGTGCTTGGCCAAGAAATTCTGCTCCAGTTGCGTACCTCGATAAAAATCACCTTCTCAAGCGCATTTTACTAACCATGTTAGAGGTAATTATTACCAACACCATAAACTTCGATCATAAAGATGTAATTATGTTATATCTTGAAATTCAATGTATAACTTTACAATAAATGAAATTATAAGGAAGCAGGCAAAAATAGTACGACTGAATCATGAAAGGGCTGTACAATAACAGTGATAAATAAATAATGTAACTCGAATCATATAGACTTTCATTCAAACGTACCAACACTAATTAGAGTTACTTCCCATTACAATAATTAGGGATGTGCAACAATTTTCAAGTCCGAGAACGTTCTGAAACCCTTCGGAGTCTCGAAACTTTTGGGAATCCTCTGGAAGCTGTTTGTATTCTCCAAACTTTCACATTCCCCATTCACGTCAAAGTTTTAGATTAATTACACATCTCTAATACATAGAGAATATAAGGTAGATTTTACAAATATCAAGAAAAGTGAATGTGAAAAATTTCAATTTTAATAACTATAGCTACTGAAAATTGGTTTACATATTTAACTTCTTGAAGTTAAAAAAATGATAAATGATAAGGAAATTTTTCACTTCAAATTGTTCAATAGGTATCTCTAATAAAATTTAGAAAGTAAATAACACAAAAATATTTGTTTTATTTATATAAAGTTTTATTTTTTTAAATCTCATTTAAAAGTTTCGTAAATTTTGATTTTTAATTCTTAAAATCTATTAATCTACAATAAAGAACGTAATTTTAATTTGTACATTAGAATAAATATATTTACATATACAATAATAGGTCATTCTTGATTTTAATAATTTAAGTAAACCTAACTAGCTCTCAGAGATATTGTCTTTTACAATTTTTTTCTAAATTTCTGTTCAATGGTCTATAAATTAACAAATTTTGCATGGAACTGCCAGTAGAGATCATAATAAAATTGTTTTCGAATTAAAAATTGTAAACATGTTAAATTAAAGGCGTTTTTGAAATTAATTTTTACCACCCTCTTTAAATATAAATGGTTAAAAAAAAAACCTAAATTTGTGTTCATCACATCTGAGAAATTTTGCACATTCACCTATTGAAAATAATACAAATACTAAAAAAAATGACTTAAACCCAGTCTTCGTTATCCTATATCTTAATCTCAAATTTGATTTTAATCTCAGGAAAAGATTGTTTACAATATCAAGCGTATAAAATTCTGATTTTACGACTTCATAGAAGGAGATTATGAGACAATATTAATATAATATGAATAGATGCGGAGATGAAGAGATGAAGATATGAATAGATCTTTATGATTCTTTATGGTCGTATGAAAAAAGTTTGAATGACATTGAAGGTCTTACGTAGTACATAGATATGTTTACACAAGACCAGATATTGCTCAGAAAGAAATTTTACAATGGAAAAATGGAAGATCGAACAATTAAACGGACTACGTCTCTTCTTGTGTACGATTGAGCAGGTAATCTAGATCATGAGATATGCGATCTAGCATTCCAGTAGTGGTAACTTCACAATTTGTAATTTTAAGCTCTCCAATTTTTTCCTCTCCATCTGGCTGCTTACGTTCCATGGTGTTTGCGATATCAGGAATAACGGTAACATGTTCTTTTTTATTATTTACAATATCTGTACTATTTACGCTGTTTAAAAGTTCAATTTCACTATTTACAGCCAAAGTGACATCTGGCATAGAGTTAATCCCTATACAAGAATCTGGTATAGACTTCACGTCCACACAGGATTCAATATCAGCACTACACAACACTGTGGTGCATTCAGGAGTGATGCTTCTAGGAGGCAAACAAACCTGGGAGGCCAATTCTTGAGGAACTACAAATTTTCCGAAGTCCCTCAAGGTTTGACACTCAGTGACTGAATAAGTCTCGGAAATATAAGGAGTTTTTGAATTTCGACTCGAAAAAGAAGAGTCCAGTTTCGTCTCTTGATATTTCCGAGGACTTGTGCTGTAGTTTTCTAGGTTTATATCATCCGAGTGATCGACTCGAATTTCTGGCAAGAATCTGCTTTTTACAGGGACGGAAGACTTTGGATAGGAGGTGATGGATTCATTCATGTACTCTCGCATGTCGATACTTCCAGCTGCTATGCCTCTGGTCTCCAGATAGGTTTCCGTCAGGTGGTGAGATGGAGCAGTCTCGTTTTCTACATCGGCACTTATTTTGGAACACACTGGAAGAAGAAGTTGGAAGAGATCGAATAAGATACAAATACTCTCAATTTTCTGGAATTATTCTGAATTTAGTTTTTTTTTTTTACCTTTGATTTGATCTGAATTGCATTCTTCCTCAATGCCTCCTTTATGCCTCACTTTGCACCTCGAGATCAAACACTTGAGTTCGCTGGTTATGACATACATCATGAAGATAATGAACCCCTGAAGAGAAACATTCCGTCAGAGAGCCATTAACTAAAATCTGAAGGATCGTTATATTCGTATACCATGTACATTGTACAAAGTACAATTTACAGTGTTGGAATGTACACACTTACTAATAAAGCTGAAGAAACAGCAAACACATAATGAAAGACTACGGATGAAGAATTTATATAAAATACTGAAGATGCCTCCATGGCGATAATACCACAGATTATAACAGTCGTTCGATGAACCATATAGACTCTGTCGAGAAAGGAGAAAAAATGATTGGTCATAAATGTATCATTATTATTTTTTAAATTATAGAAATTTACGAAAATTTACCTCGCTTCAATGGACTCTTTTTTTACAATACTTTTTTTAACGAGGGCTCTACTTCTGAGAAGTACCCCTCCGTATAACAAACCGAAAATTAAGAGCATCATGGCTGTGCAAGTTATAAATATATTGTAGACTCCACTACCAAAAATTAGCCACCATGATTCGTGTCGCCAACCTGCACTTTTGTGGATTAATTCGGTTGCGAGTACAGACAAAATTGGAACACCTGAAAATTTATGACACATAATATAGATATATTATATAGCTATAATGTCAAAGAATAATAATGAATTATAAATAATTATATTCACCAGTAATTACAGCAATTACTGTTGGTTGCAGGTGGTGACTAGGACGGATGTTTGTAAGCTCGGCGTATATGATTAGTGCTTGAGAAATTGGTGCTGTCATAGCAACAAGAAGAAATGTTTCCAAACTTACTGCCACGATAGTCCAGGAACTCTAGAATTGAAAATGAATCGCTTTCATTTCACAAATTTAAGGTGAAAGTTGTGTATTGGAGAGAATAGAGGTGATTGTGGATTGAAAAGGAGATACAAAAGGGTTTTCCGGGATAGACCAAGGATAAAGTTTGATATATTATTTCTTTCCATTTTAAATAGTACCTCGGGAAGGTTGTTATATGTTGCATAAATAAACATTCCCATTGCTGCAATGATTGCACCACAGCATTGTAATTTAAGAAAATTTATCCATGTTCGATTATTCCACCAAAAGAGTCCTATAATTAACGTTGATAATAAACACTGAAGGAGACAACTACCACATCCAAATATCACAATGAAGGGTTTTCGTTCACTTTTTGTTAGAACAACCTAGAATAAGATTGATTGATTTCATTGATTCAATAAAAATCAAGAATTTAAATTAAAAAAGTTGATTACTTTAACAGCTCGAGATGTAAGAAAAGCTGCAAATGTTCCTGTACTTGGACAAAGACATTGTACAGTTCTTTCTTGGGGATTAGGAGTAGCTGTGCATGCGTTTAAATCCCATGATCCTAAATTATCCAAAATGCCACAGGAAATATTCCACACTGCGGATTGATTATTTGAGTGGTACATTTGTAAATCCACCCAAACATTATCTTTTTCTTTTGGAAAATGGTTAGATGCTGCTACCATGATCACACGAGAATCGATTCTATACTTCAATTCACTTCCGTCTCTGGTGAAATAAAAATAGAAAAATTATCATATATTAATTAAACTCGTATTTAAATGAAATTGGTTCAATTATTTTCAATCTAGTCTTCACTAGTACTTACTCGAGTTCTTTTTCATATACTCTAGTCATGAGACGGGTCAAGTTTTTAAAAACAATAACGCTGCCAGTTATAGAAAAATTGGTATTGGATACAGGCTGTTTTCGTTGAGAGCGAATTGTGATTTTTTCATTGTACCAGTTCGGATATCTGCGTCACCAAAAAATATATTGAAAATTATCAAAAAAAAAGTACGTCTGGACAAGCAACCCTAACATTATTGATACTATTCTAAAACTTACATATAATTGTCGGAAGGAACTTGCATTATTCCATAATTATTTCGCACTTCCAAGGTTTGCATATCTAAAATCAGAGACGACATACTTAAATGTTTATGTGCATCTACAGATTGTTGAGTCCAATGAAATAATGTCCTCTGAGCGAGATGTTTTAATAGATGTGATTTCTGTTGATCGTATATCGCACTATCTTCTTCTAAAATCCTATTTAATATTCGAATGCAAGCTTCTGCTGAGTTTCCCAAATCCTTCGTTTCATCAATCCTAAACTGGTACAATTCTATCTCTGCAAGAATATTTAAAATGCGATCACCTTCTCCTGGATAAAAAGAAGACGTTCGGTTTTGTATAATTTCCCAGAATTCATTTACAGTTTCTGAACCACTTGTGTTTTGATAACCGAGAGTTAGACTGCGAAACTGTGGAGGATGAGAAATTTTTTAATTAACATACTGTGTTTTAATTAATAATGTGTGTAATTGTAGATAACAATAATATTTAATATTAACCTTGTTATAAGGAAATATTAGGGGTTCATATAAACAATTCGAAAAGTCAGGATTCTGCCACCTTGCTGTGGTTGCGTCTTTCATTGAGCAAAGTCGGGAAGCATGTCGACCGATAAAGTGACGAGGACAATCCAGAAGAGCTTTTGTACCGGGTCCAGTTTCCGGCCACTCCAAACCCCACGATTTGTCCTTTGGACAGAGTGGAATCAGGGTTCGGTTCACAACCTCCACTCGAACTGACATTGACCTAAGAGCCATGCAGGTGTATATAGCAGATTTCTGAAATAGGATGAAACAAATCTTGTAAGAGATTTCATCCTAATGAATTCGAGTCATTTCAAGATAATCTGGGCAAATACGAGTTAATCTGAAGACACTTTTCAACCCTAATTTTTAATCCGGATTTTTATTCCTTTTTCCGAATAGGACCTGAATAAATCCGGATAATCCCCACCCGGTTTTGAAGCAGCGAGAGCTGCTGCTAAATTATTTACGGCAATAATGAAGTCACCTGAGCATTCGTAATTTTAAGGATGCTACCAGCTGGATAAAGATCTTCCCAAACTTCACTTCCTGGTTCGAGTTTAAGAAGCGCTCCGTTCTTTCTCCAACCGAATCCGATACCCATGCTCCTCATATTTGGTGTAATACACATCAGTTGAATACTTCCACCCTTTTTAAAATAAAATTTTGATAATTATTTAAAAGCATTTTTGTATTTTATAGACAAAATAAATTTGCAGACTTCTAATTAAAGAAAGAAAAAATAATGAGAAGCAAAAGTAAAAAAGAATGTACCTTTTCAAATGTCGCACTCATTGGCACAACTTTGACGTCAGATTCATCTTTTACCTCAATGTAAATACTTTTACACTGTTGTCCTCCCCAATCTACAACTTGGCAAGTATATTGTCCTGCGTCGAGAAGTGTTGCTTTGTCTATTGTCAATAGCGAAGTGTGCGTGTCTGAACCATCATTTGGTAAATGTCTGTACCAAATTTCCCTGTTTATTAAAACCATAGACAAAATTTATTTTTCAATGCAAATTCTTTGTTTATTTCAAACAAGTGCCTTGTTTATTGCTCTATTTTACATTCTTTTCAAACTTAAAAGGATCATTGACAAAAGTTGGACTTTCCTGGTATCAATCGAACGGGGAAATACCAAAACCGGGAATTTCATTTACCGGGGAAAAACCCAGAAAAACCTGTTTTTTTATAACTGATCAATTTCAGTAAAATAAAAGTAGTGTGAGTTAGTGAAATCAACATAAAAAAAATTATGTAATGTTCTGACAATAAATGAGAGAAAAATCCTTTTTTCAGCTACAAGGACAAATATTTTACTTGTTTTCACATAACTAGCAAGTAATTTCTCGCTTTTGCACTCCTTTTGCTAAAAAATTCAGAGGATTCTAAACAATTTGAAAATCAAAGGATTTTAAAATGTTTTAAGGGATTTCAAGAGGATTAATTTTTGAAATATAGAAATATAGAACTATCTAATTTCAGGAATCTCATGTTTCATCAAATTCCTTAGAATTCCTTTAACATCCTATAAAATCTAGTGAAATTCCTTTAAACTTCGTAAAATCAGTTGATATTCCTTGATTTTCCTTCAAATTCCTTAAAATTATTTAAAATCTTATGAAATCCCTTAAAATACCTGAAAATCCAATGAAATTCTGTAAAATGCCTAGAATCCTTTTAAAATCCTTAAAATTACTTAATATCCCATAAAATATCGTGAAATTCCTTAAAATTGCTTAGAATCCCACAAAATATCATAAAATACTTTAAAATTCCTGAAAATTCAATGAAATCTCGCCAAATCCCTTTACATTTTTTTTAGATTCTATAAAACCGCAATAACTGATAAAATCCCTTAAAATTTCTCAAAATCACAATAAATTTCCTAAAACTGCTTGAAATACAGTTAAATCGTCTTTCGAAAATCAGAAATTTCTTTACCTCGTAGCTTTACTCATGTTGACTAACATATTATCTTTGTACCACGTGAAGTTGATATTATAGCTTCCTTGAGCGACGCAAGATAAAATGAATTGGTCATCCAATCGCACCTCATGCTCGTTCACATGGTTGATACGTAAGGTCTAAGGGAGAAAAATTTTCTCTATAAAAAGGACATTTCCTTTGTTTACAGCGCCTTTAACTTTTACTACCTGAAGTCTGAGCGAAGGTTTCTGCTGAAAGGTAAAATGTGTGGATTCAAGGGTGAACTCGTTTAGTCGACGACGTTGAACGAGGCGATTAAGTGCTTCTCGAATCTTGTCTCCATCCTGCGAGTTTCCAAAAAAATGAAACGTGACTTCCGACGAGGGCCTGCAAATAAATAACAATTTTCTTTTAATATCCAATATTAAAAGACCAGAACAAAAATGCGAAATAACTTTAAATAACTCAACTTTAAATAATTTAAATAACTAATAATTAGAACGAAACTTGTTCTTGCAAAAAAATGGATAATTTCCAAAAACAGAAGTAAATATCTTAAAAAGTTTTGAATTTGAAAAGTAATTGATGAGACGAGTTTTTTTCATTTTTTAAAAATACTGTGCTATCACTATTTTATTATTTTAGTACCTACTCACGTTACATTCAGGATTTTTAAGTCTTCCATTGATGTGATATTAGCATTCCTCAAATATCTCGACAGCTATGGGACAGAATGAGAATAACTTATAAGTTGTACTATTTATTATTATTTGTACTCTATTTTTCGTAATTAATAAAAAATTTAAAACCTCAATATTAAAGTTCCTAAAGTCATTAAAATCTTTGCAGGACTTCTTTCAAGTTGAATATTACTTTATTGCACTCGGTATTCTGCGATTAAAATAGAATGTGTAAGAAAAAAACTAGACCAGTAAAAATTGTCAAGAAATAAAACCTAAAATCAATAATCAAGATATAAATTCTACCATAAATAATATTTTATGCACGATTTTATGTCTTCGACATTTTAATATCCGTATAGGGTATACACACGTTGGCGATAAAATCTTGATCAAGAAAATAAAATATTTCTACTAAGAAAACATTCTTTTTTATACTTTTAGTACGGATTGTTATACTGTACTATATTTGTAGTTTTGTATATCAGAGAAATATGTAACCCTTATACAAAAAGAAGGAAATAAATCAAGTATATACTAGTACTTTTTGAAAATTATCATTTCCTTTATTGATTAAATCAGAAACAGAAGAATAGATACTCGTAAATCATACAAACGTAATCTTCATAAATTCAGTAAAAAAAAACACATTTATTATTTGTATACTCGATATATGCACAATGGACATGCTTCTCTCTTATATAAAGAATTTTTTCCCGGAGGTTTAGTTTCACGCAAGATCCTCCTATACATTCTCATCTCCTGGAACTCAAATAGCGTCAGCACCCAATAAAACAGGATTATGTCGCTTTATCCCTGAAGCTCGAGATTTTTAGATGCGCTTTGCGCAGCGTGACATAATCAAAGGCGTTTAAAGCTTTCTTGGTCCTCAGACCAACTGTAGCAGCACTTCTGGACTCAATCCTTGCCTAGGGAGTAGAGTCCTATCATCCTTGAACTCCTCCTCCTCGTTCAAGGACTCAAGTTGAAATTGAAGTTGAATCTCTTCCAATTTCTTTTCCAGAATATGAGGTGCCTCAGAATCACTCCGGGGACTCCAAGAAATATGGTTCATCGTAGGTAACAAGGACGCAGGATAAGTCTGTTGCTGAGGGACACATCATGGATTTTAGAGTTTCTCTGGAGACTCTGATGACTTTAATTCCATTCTCTCTGCAGTAAGCTTCCAGGAGAGTTATTTGGAGGTGACTAGCAGAATCCGTTTGACCTTCCAAGGGTACAAAGCAAACACTGCTTTGCGAGTTGCAAGCTCTGGTTGCCAAAGCTCGTAGCGTTGGCAGCAAACCGCATGTGATTTTGCTGTCACGCTCAAGATTTCGATTCTTTTTCTGGTTCCTCATTTTGGTCCTGCAATTAAGAGGGAAAATTAATTTTTCTGAATTGAAGCTTTCAGCATTTTTTGGAGGTCAACTTCGACTACATTTATAGAAGTTTTTTCCAGGTTGATGTAAGACCAAAATATTCTAACAGTACTAATAACAGAAGTCAAAAGATTTGAGTTCGAAAGCTTTATCTTTTTTTATGATAAGTGGCAAGCTTGAAAATGTAGAAAAATTAATTAAATGCCTGAATTATTTTGAATCTACCCTTCTATTTTGAACGTCTATTCATGCTCGGTAGCAGATTTCAATTTCAAACAGTTCATCTCGTTTAATTATATAAGAAGTAATTAAGGAAAGAGACAAGTGAAGTTTCATTATGATCTTATCCTTCAATGAATGCTGTGTCATAGCTTACGCAACGTGCCTTTATATTGCAAATATAATGAAAATTCTATAAATGTTATATATAATAAATAGAATTAAGGGCCGTCGTCTTTAAACTTGAATCAGTGAAAAATCACTGAAATTTGCTGTAGTTTAGTGACAACTACTGAAAATTTCAGTGCCTTTTTAACTGATTCTCAGTGGATTTTCACTGACTGAAATCTTGAAAAGAGAGTCAGTGAAATTCCACTGATTCAATTTTAGAGAGTAGTGAAAAATATTTATTATTGCAAAGGAAATGTTGGTGAAACTAAATTTCTTTTACGATAAACAAAACACGTGCTCCCGCGTATTTTCGGCGTCTGACCACGAGTGGGCGTTGCTACTTGTCTTACGGCCATCAACCTTGAACTAGTGCTGAGGGAAACTAGTAGTAACACTTAAACTAGTAAGACTGATGCAAGATCTTCCTTACCTGTCACAAAAAGGTTTCAAGTATATGGACTGTAATTTCTCGCAAGTCATGCTGGTAAGTGATTTTTCTTTCCTTGGATATTTTCCGGCTTTGCACTTGCAATGGTTTCCTTGCGAACCAATTTTCGAGTTGTAAGACTCGCAGAACGTGGGATAAATTTTTAGAGGAGAACTTTGCGAAGCTTGTGGTAGCTTTCCTCGAGTTTCAGTTCTCAAAATCACTGGGATAACTGGAAAACTGGATAGCTGGATAAAAGCACACTCACGACTAGCTTATATGTGATACTGTTAAACACTGTCTTATATTTCTATGAATAGTTTGTCTGAACTTAACAGAACACGTTTCACTGTCGACGATACGATATTGAATGACCTCGCACTTCTGCGCCTCGCTCTTTCATTAACTGGTATTCCCCCACCAATTTTCTTGGGGAAAAGGAGGAGGAGGGTTTAGATGCGTTATAATGCTACTACAAATACAAAGCCACAAGCCGGTTATTCCGAACGTTCCAGGCGAGTTCCCCGTATCCTTGGTATCCCAGAAAATGGGGAAATACCCAGACTATAGCTGTTGGAACCGTTGGAACGCCCAAATCTGAATTTTGCATCGACTTGCGCCATTCTAGTGAAACATGACATACCTTGCTTCCAGAATTGCATCCTTCATCATAAAATATTGAATTTCGTTATGAAAAAAGTGCTAAAAAAGTACTGAAAGAATATTGAACTACAATCGAGATTCATTTCTCTTTTTTACCACTGAAATTTTTATTATGCAGTTATTAAGGGATGTGGTAATTACATATACGATCAAATGTAATTTCGTACAAACGAAGGTAAATGGCCTAGTTTTAGTGAAAAATATTTATTAATGCGAGCGTAAAGTTGGCGAAACTAAATTTGCTCCTAAAGGTAATTATAAAAAATAGAGAAAAAGAATCAGCCAAGCTTTTAATCAATTTTTATAAATGAAATAAGAATTATTGTGTACGGGAAAACCTTTTGTTTTTCCGTAAATTGTGGAGATCCTTTAGTGGGAAATAAGGGTGTTATTGGCAATGTTTTTTTCTGGGAATTCCCAAGGAAAGGGTGGAAAATTGCGGCACGTGTGTTCTGATGAAAATGGGGGTGGTGACACGTGCTAAGCATTGTCGTGATCAATGATAGCTGGTGGATGGGAATTTCTTGTTTAAAGGGATAGACTACATCACTTTTCAAGTACGATTTTTCTTTAAAATGAAAAATCGACGTCTTGAGAAACTGATAAAACATAATCTCTCAATTTTACACGTCAACTTTAACCAATTTGTAAGAAAATTGAGCTTTCTATATATCCATTTAGGGCATTATTCCTTAAAATAGGGTTTCGTTATTTTTTAAAATGGGATTTCCACTTTTTTACATTTTTCCCATTCATTTTTACGTAAATATTGATAAGGCAATCGTATATTTATAATATATGTTGCAAGTACGCCCATTTTGTCTGGGCTTCGGTTTATTTTCGAGTAAAAATACAGTTTCTTGGTATACAAACAACAAAAAATAATGAGGATGCAAAAAATGTGTAAATATATACTTTCCATCATTTTCGTATGTAATATTTTACATTTTCTATTATAAATGATCATATAGATTAAATTTTCCTGATGAAAATAAAATATGAGTAAAATTATAAACGGGGTGTAATAACTAGGAATAAATTAAGTAAAATAAAATTATTTCTGGGACCTGCAAATTAATGGTGTTTGCAGTGTATATCGTAAACATTCCAAGAATTAATTATTCGTAAAACTGTAATTAAAAAATACCGCGTCGGGAAAAAAAAATGTGCAAGTGATTATAAATGTTTAAAATATTATTATTATTATTATTATTATTATTATTATTATTATTATTATTATTATTATTTTTCTAGTCTTGATGATTTTTCCTGGTTGTATAAATTATTGAAGATTTGAAAACAAGGAAAATAAAATGTCAAGCATGCTGCGCAAGAAGCAGGAAAAACGACTTATAAACAAACTTTACAAGTAGGGGATTTTCTCATTTTGTTTATTATTTCTTTACCTACAGAAAATGCTTTAGCAAAAAATCACAATATGAAGGAATAATATTTAAAAATCTCGATTACGTTCAAGCGAAATTGACTCGCTATGTAAGCATTGAAATTTTTTGACACTTTATAATAAAACTCTTTTTCTAGACAATTTGCAAAAGCTTTTAACGTTTTTAATCATTATTCAACGTTCTGAGTAGCAGCCCATATTCTACGATCAAGTTCTAAAATTTGTATTTAATTATCTCTCACGCATAGAGAAGATACCATAGCATGCTTTTTTATTTGGCCCTAAAATTTTACTCCCTTAATAAAAAGTAATTTGCATTTGCAAACAGGATGTATACAGTATAGAATTTACGAGGAATAAGTGAACTAGAAAAAGAGAAAATCATGAACTTAAATTAATATTTACTTTCAAAAACTGTAAATTATCAAAGATATTTTATGAAAGAATGAAGAATGAAAAAATTTTTGAAATTTCTTTTATATAATCGCAGTAAGTCATATTTCTTCAAAGTTTTCAAACTCGCAAGAACTCAATGAGACTTGTTTAAAAAAAAGAGCTAATCTCGATAGAGATTAATGGAGTTCTCAAAGAGTTGGAAATCAATCTTTTTACATAAGAGAGTTAAATATCCTTAAAAGCCTTTGAGATTGATTTTATTTATAATGCTTTGTGAAATAGTCCAACTGAGAAACTTAAAATTCAAAATTATAAAATTATATTTATTTAATTTATCTTTAAGCTTGCGTATAGACTTCTTAGATAAAGTTTTTGTTTTGACAACAGTGAGGACTTTTTTCTGAAGATAGATACGCATTACTTTCGCGTTTTTGTATCAAATATTATCATTATCTGTGACATCGAACTTCCAGAACTAATTTATCATACAGGAATGGATATATACGAAGACCTGAAAATGACAAGCGCTACGTATTACCGAAACGCTTTGTCATTGACTTTGTCTACTCCCTACTCCAGAGTTTATTTCTGTGTGGAAGCTCTTGCAGTGCCTTTATAGGATTTTATACTATTTTATATAAAATAAGGTAAAAAAAATCGATAAAAAAGATTTTCTTGTCAACTAAAGTATACATTGTAAAAATAAATTAAAGACTTCAGTAAACAGAAATGGATTTACAAGAAGTTTACTGAACAAGTAATTCTAGAGCGAAATTATTAATCTCTCTATGGATTAAGTTTTGAAAGAGATTGAAAACGAATTGAATTTTCATGTATGAAAAAGCAGTTTCCTGTCGTACTAAAAATGTTGTAAACTGATAAATGTACATATATATCAAATTTATAAGCTAGGTATGTATATATCTGCAGAATGAATGTATTAGTGGTGACACGATTTAACGTGGATGTATATCACTGAATCTTTCCTTCTTATATTGCTCTATATATTACCTAACTCTCTTACGACTCTATATATAGAATGAAAGATTCATGAAGTGAAAAGGGAAAATTTAGAAAACACCTACCCTTTTTCTTAGTAATGTCAATTTTTCAAATGCTAGGTCAGCAAGATTTATAACTTACAATCTCATAAATGTGCTCCACTCATGCTTAAAACAATACCCTTCTTGAATTATTAAAATTGAAAATTATACTTTAAAAAGTGTCATTGAAGTGAGTTTTTTAAAACCCACTTACAGAGTAGACGTTGAAATATTTACAAACAGTCATCTCTGATGACAAACTATCCTGCATGATACTCTCGTGGCTGCTAATGCACTTGATGATAACGTAATCATACCTGCGACGAGAATAACCGATTTACAATGGAAATTCGGCCCAGAGATTTCAAGTTTCAAACAGCTGCGGGCTACGTAAATTTCCCTGGGAGCTTGTCCAAGGAACGAATTGGGGCGTTTATCTCAATTTCATCCCTATTATAAGTGCCCATAAAATTTTCCTATCGTAGAATTTGGGATGTTAGTTTAGCAGAATTTTTCAGTGAAAAATTTGCAGCTTTTATCTCCCATGTTATACTTGAAGTTAAAGTTAATTAAAAGTAATTTTCAGCATTTCTCAGCTCAAATTTTTAATACTTTGTCACACGTGCACTATTAAAAACTTGGGTTTTGTTTTGATATTCATTTTATAATATTATAGAGAAAAATAAACATCCTTTTATAATTGATGACTGTCAAAACATGTTGATCTGTTGATGATATAAAAAAATTGTATCGGTATTGATTCAGAAAGTTGCCATGTAATTGCAAAAGTCATCTCTAACAGGCGGAAGATTGAGTGCATCATGTATGCTGTAATAAGTAAACACAGTTATTGAAATCTGTTCACTGCAATGCATTAATTGATTATTACTAATTGAGATATTGTTACGAGTGAACGACACATTGTGTAATAATTGGGTTGCATGAGAAAATCGGATAAATCAGATTGTAAAGTAAATAAACGAAGCAGTGAGCGTGAAAATAAACTGCAACGTACAAATTACAGAAAGGCAAATTTAAAACGAAAATGCAGCAATTAAGATATTTCCTGAGAATGTATAGGGCGTTGGATACTAACAAGCAACTACTAAAAATTCGCAATGTGAAGTGGTGAAATTTTCAGTCATGATCAAATAAATTTTCCGTTTCGCATTTATGTTTCCAAACATTTGGATATTTAAAATAATTGCGAGAGTGAAAAAGTCGAGATTGAAGAATATATTTAACTTTTAATTTACTTCTCGACTTATTTATTCCTCTCTATTTTCTTCTAAAAATAAAGATTTATCCTTTATTGAAAGAGAAGAGGTTTCCCATTAGTCACTTGTTTCGATTTATATTGTGTATTTTATCTTTTTTCCCGCCTTTTTTCAATCGTGGCGCAACGTTGGAGCTTCAATGGAACGGGCATTGTAGCGATATTGAAATATTCGCTTGACGGGAATTTAAAAGAGAACTAAAGAAGAGTGATCGATCACACGAGTGCTTCAGGAATTAATGTTACGGCAAGAGTGAAATTTACCGATATTTAGTACCTTCCAATTGTCTCTCATTCCAGCTATTCTATTCAAATGTAAGGATGTCAATTGTTCGAAATTGCGGAGAAACAAACGAGTTATTTCCATGAAATTGATTACAAAGCTTTTACCTATACAATTTTAATTGAATACTTGTTTTTAGAATTTTATTCAGATATCTGGACTTGACAATCCAGGACATATTGTAAAGAGTCAAATCAGTTATTTTTTTGCAATATTTATAAAGTTTTGGATAATTAAAAACTTTTAGAATTACATCAGCAAGGCTGATGTAACTTTCGCACGTTCAAATGTTTCATCAGAGACACATAACGGTCGATATTTGATCGATCATATTTGATCGATTTTCAGTCAACTCATTCAAGTAAAGTGGACATTGCTTATCATTGGAGGGGAATTTTTCTAATGTTATCTTGTCCTTCAAGCGTTCGAAGAAGAAATATAAATATTATCAAATGTAGAAAACGTGATGATAACGATATATAGGCGCCAATTTCTTGAAATTTCTATAGCAACAATTTTGGATTATTAAAAAATTGTACATAGTAATACTTTATTAAAAATTAACCCATTTTCTGCTTCATTCAAGATTACTTTAAAAAGAATTTAGGCGAGAAAATTATTATATTATGTAGGTATCGGAAACAAAAGCGTTATTGCAGGAAAAATGTTCGTTGTCTAATCTAGGAATAAAAATGTTTCCTTATTATCTATTAGCATTACGTGATAATTTGCGTCTGAAGATTAAAGTTGCATGTTTTATCTTGATGGGAAACGGATATTAGATATGTACTTTTAAATAATATTATCGGAAATGAGCCAGATATTGAAATATCGATCAATACAAATTGATTCTCGAGTTAATTGATTACTCATTATTATTACTCATTATTATTACTCATTATGATCTTCTTAAAATCCTAGAATTTAAATGAATCTTAATTTAAGAAATAAAAGATGCAGTTTTGGAAAGATCTAATAGTTTACTTTAAAACTAACAGCAAATTAATCTAAATGAAAGTTAAGCTATAAGTGGATAAGTACATAAACTGATTGCAAATACAGGATCAAATATCGTTTGACGAGTGATATTAATCTAACCCTTTGAGGCTAAGTTCCCATTAGCTACCGCTTTTAGACTTTTACTCCCAAAATTCCACTCTCGAAAACGCTATTTCTGCTTTTAGTACATCATGCACTCGACGAACATCATGTAATAAATTATATTATTAGCCTCTGGATATTTGAAACATGTTATTGAAATTAGAATTTTGTAGTTGACTACTTTTTAGTATAACTTGTTTTTGTTATCTACAACAGGTTCAATACTGTCTGGATTTAAGAAAAAAATGGTCTAACTTTAAGGCATCTCTGGATTCCAGAATTGAGTCTTAAATTGAGACAAATTGGGTTGAATTTAGTATCAATTTTAAGGTGAGAGAGAAACTTCAAGGTGCAACAATTCTACATTCGCTTTTACTGTGATCCAATTTTATCAAGACGTCACTTCCCAACACCATTTGCCAAAATGAAAAATTAAATTTGCAGTAGATCCAACTTTTAATATCCAGTTAGAATGAAGGAATAATACAATTTCATGACTTTTTTTTTGGCAAAGAGTCAGACATTCGCGAAACACTAAAAAAGTTTTGGATAATTTTTGTTCAATATTGCTTCATAAAACAGGTGATTTGGACGAGCATTCTAAGAAAATGGTGCATCAGAGTCATTTATTTTTTATCTTTCCACTCCATTCTGTGCTCGTTCACGAATTTTTCCTCCATCGCTTTTATCGCGAGTATAGTATAATTTACGTAATGACCGCCGGCGTTTTCTAGATGATTCTGCCGCACTAAAATGCGATAGAGAGCTCGATCGAGAGGCCATTGTATTTCGAAAACCCGTATCATCTAACGAGCCGGTGCTAGTTCATTCAACAAGAGAACAGTAGAGTAGAAACGGAAATTTGATTTATGCAAAAAGACCGCTTGTAAAAGTTCACGAGTACAAATTTCAGCGAGAAATGATAAACCGTTCGAGTTATACAACAAGTAAATACAAGAGTAAATACGAGAGCATTTTTCAAGCAATGTAAACAATTTCTCAGCACAGAAGATCGATAATGCGACCCCCGTTCATGAATAACCGTGGCTACGGATTTCCCACCACTTTTTTTTTTCCTCAACGAGCATTTTATTTATCCGCGAAGCTGTACGTACGGATGTATGCAATTATTCCCGGATATAATGTATTTTCACGACATTTTTTTCCACGAGAATTTTATTTATATCCAGAGCAAAACGTGTTGGCAGATGAATATAATTCTCCTTAAGAACAACACATTTCTGCCATATTTATTACCACAGAAACAATTTGTTTTCACGATTATTAGAGTCTTCAGGAATAAACATTTTTCTGATAAAAAAAGTCATATGGAATTGAATTATAAACAGGGAGCTCTAGGCGGTGTGAAAAAGACAAATATTCACATTCAATCTGCAAATAAATATTGAAATATAAGGAAATATCATAAACTTGAATTTTAATAATTGCAGCTGTCCTAAATAATAAGAGATAATTTTATTAACTTATTTCGTTCTAAATTAGTTCACTGTGTTTTTTTAAATTTTGTTTTTTCCTTTAATTCTCCACGTCAGTATTTTTCTAGAGCGTCCAGTTCTTTGGAAAAAAAAATTCTAAGGAACACTTGTTTCCTGTTCACTAGAACAACTTCTTAACCCCTCACATTATTCTTCCACTCTTTCTAGCTATTACGAAGTTCATTCTTCTTTTTAATCTCCTATTATCTACCACAACTTCTTTCTCTTACTTTTTTTTTAATTTCTTAAGTAATACTACATTACAATAAGTGCACTCCATAATTTTTCTCTTCACTTAAGAGCAAACATTTTCTTATTTTCTCTACTATTTCCCGCTTTATTTATCCCGGTATTTTATCATTTCACCTTCTGGTTATCCAACGTTAAATTTCGTTAAAATTCTTTATAAATCATTTTTTTTGTGCACTTTTGATGTACCAATAGAATTATTATTAATCTCCTTTTAGTCCAGCTTATTTTAATCTCTTTCTACAAAGAATATTATTCGTATATTTCTTCCTATAGTTGGGCTTACAGAAATATAAAAAGTACCGTTTTAAAAAAAATATTGCTTTGATATAAAATAAAAAAAGCATGGAAAATTTTAATCTGAAATATACTTTTGCCAAGATAAAATAATTGTAAACGTTATGTGATTTATTTTACTACAATTGTTACAAAAAGCTTATTTTATTAAAAATGTCTGTTATAGCTATAATAAAAAATAAAAAGTTTTGTGTATCTTTTCAGGGATAATAAAATTGACAATCCTCGTAATGACACTCAGAAGTCGGAAAATCCTGAATCTAGGAAGGAGATTTTTGGGTGGAAATGGATTAATCAGAAACGGCACATTCGACCGAGTGAAAAAAGAGGATCAGCTTGAAATAGAAAAAGCTATTTTAAAAAACACGGAAATCTCCCAGGACCATTTGACACCTGAATTAAAACTGCACCTGTTGACACCGAACTGTCCGCTTTATCATGCCGCTGGAACGAGTCAATCAACGGATGCAAATCAAGCCAGAGAAAAAAAAATTTTTCAAGATCCATTTTGGTCTATATACTGGCCTGGGGGACAAGTTTTAACGAGATTCATTTTAGACATGGGAATAAAACTTTTGTCCGACAAATTCGGCGAGAACTCGCGCATTTTAGATCTTGGTAGCGGATGTGGAGCTTCCGCTATTGCCGCAAAAGTTATTGGAGCTCGAGAAGTTCTTGCAAACGACATCGACGATGGTAAGTGATATTTACAAAAAAAAATAAGATTTTATAGGATTTTAAGTAATTTTAAGGAATATAAAGATAAGTTGCGGAATTTTAAGGAAATAATGATTATTGATTACATTATTAGTAATTTTACGAAATTTAAAGGAATTTCACCAGATTTTGAATTATATTAAAGAGATTTTAAGGAATTTTATGAAACTTACGCTCTAAATCTGAATTACTGAAAAGTCGGTCACTAATTTACTTTGGTGAAAATTTTTACTAATTATTAGTTATATTTCATTTTTTCTTTTAGTAGTTTTCAACTTTTCACTAAAGTTTTAGTCAAAAATTACTAACAATTAGTAGAATTTTTCACTAAAGTAAATTAGTGACCGACTTTTCACTAAATCAGATTTAGAGAAAATTAGACAAGGTATTGCAAGTTTCTATATTTCAAAAATTATAAATTCTCAAAATTTTCTACGAATATTTAGAAACGAGAAATAATTAATCGCGCGCAGGATCATAGATGCTAGTTCTCTTAAAAGAAATCATGACTTTTTAAATTTTCAATATTTTGAGGTAAAAATTTAGGTACTTTCTCTGGAAATACAATATTTGAAGGGAAAAATACGTCCATGTTTCAAAAAAAGCATTTATTTTGAGGAACGAAAGTGTCAATTTGAGCAAAAAATGGAAAAGCAACATTCAGTGAATATGAAAAATAACTGAATTATAATAACTGATGGTTTTAATATTTTTTACGTTTGGTATATGAAATGGGATATCATGAAACGTAATAATGAGATATATATGAATTATACGAACTTTCCACATTTCTCATGTCCGGACTAGAGTAAAAAAGTGATTTCACTTCCTCAGCAAAAAAACTGTGGTAGTTACAGTGCTGAAATCCTTTGACATTTAAGCCCTGGTTAACGTTGAGAATTTCAAAAGAATAATTTCGTGAACTCTGAGGTTGTTATTCTTATTTGAAAAAACAGAGAAACCGAGCATGAAGATGTTAAAATATCAGCTTTTCAAAGAAATATATATATATACACATACATACATACAAACATATAAGTATTTCATTTGAAATAATAGTATTTCACAGAACGAAAGTCTAGACGAGAATGGAGATGAGGAAAGTTAATATGTAGACGTCGTTAAAATCGTGCGTCATTGCAAGTGGGTAACACGCACATAACTTTGCGTAACTGCAGAGAAAAGTGTGTGTTAGTAGTTCATGGAGTGTCGACGCGTGCCTTCATATCTTTTACATTCACGTCTCTGCAAAAGAGTGATAAAAGCTCGCGCTTCCCAAGTACAATGACCGGAATTCAGCGATTTTTCCCACATGGATGTGACTAACAAAAAAGGCACTTGCGTTTGAGTGACGGGAAAGTACCAACGAGTAGTTGTCTCTTTAAAAGGGAAAGAGCATGAGTAGTAATTGACGTCATACTTGGTTAGGGTATTGTGTAGTTAGAGCTACAGAAGAGCTTGAAGGAGAAAGATAAAAAGAGAGGGAAGAGAGGGAAGAGAGAAAAGAGAATCTGACGAGAAATGAAAGAGCTTTCGATGAGTACCATGAGTACCAAGTCCTGATTACAAAGAGCGAATTATGGTAGGGAATAAAACATCGATGTCTTCTACTGAGATTCCTTCTGTTGTTCTCAATTTGTTTTCAATTTTCTGTTTGGAAAGAATGAAATTCTCTTATGGATAAATATTTACTGTCAAAGGAAAATTACGTGTTTCGTTCTGTTATCAAAGATGGGTAATGAACTGGTAAAGAGAAATGTGGAAATAAATAAACAACTTTCATGAAAATAATGCAAATATTCTGATTGATAGAAATTTATGTATAGAAAAATATTTTATAAGACAAAAATTACCGATTAAAGAAAGAAATAAGGAAAAGAATAGTACTTTAGCTGGTTGTAGAATGTTTTTATATATAAAAAATATAGTGAATCATTGATTTATTTCGAAAAGTTGTTACTTTTTCATTTGCACTTGTTTATTCTTTGTAACAGAACGTAAAAGTGAGAACCCGTCCGCAGTTGAGTTTGGAGAATTCAAAGGAATCGATATTGCATTCCCAGTTAAGCTTGTTGAACAATAAAAACAATTCCCATTGTTACAGATCCTACTGATTTTATTAAATTCTCTCGTAAAATTCTACGAAGCGAAATTAAAATCCCTTCCTAATCCTCCGGTGATCCTACGTTTAAAAGTTATTTAAATTCTTCAAATATTTTTCAATACAGAAATTGCGCACTGAAAGTTGCATTTTTGACTTTAGCATTTTTGACTCTTCACGAAATTTTTGAATTCAGATACTTCGTTTTATAGTGCACTCTAGATTATGGATCTAAATATTCATAGAAAATTGTTACTCGTAAAATTGTATCACAGACTGAATACATCGTTAAATTCCTTTCGATTGTAAAATTCGACGTATGAATAATTAAACAAAACATCGTTTTAAATTTTTGCATAGGGGCTATCTCAAATGTCAAAAGATCTCCACGTGATTTTTGTATTTTGTCACATGGAAACCAAAATAATGAATACATCCGCTTTTAATTCGTTCAGTGACTTTCTAAAATGCTAAAATGCACAAATACAATTTAGTTTAATTTTCTCATTCGCTCAACATCATACATGCAGAGTGTGAACTGTAGAACTTTGTTGTCCCTGCCACAGCTGAGTGCGACTCAATTAATTTTGGACAACCATCTGCTTCATGAAACTGAAATGCCACTGCACATAAGGAAGTTTCTTTCATAAAGAGATATCTTGAATTGCTTCCTCTTCCTGCAGGAAAGACACTCCACGGAAAAGAGCCGTGGAGTCTTGGAAGGAAATGAGTTGCAAAAAAACTAGGCAAGTTTTAACAAGAGTATCGTGTCTTTAAGCTTTTCCAACATAAACACCAACAAGGCGGCAGTAGACTGAGTGTGTCTTGCGAATAGAGGGAAGTTCCAATGAGACGAAACATAGTTATATATGTTGCATGTAAACAGCTATAGTCTATAGACGAGAAGCTGCACTGCTCTGGCAGAGATGAAGTTCGCGCGGAAAATGTCTACTGTGTAAGATGACTAGGTCAATAACGTAAACAGGAAGGAAGATAAATAGACCGTATACACGGAAATATGTAACACGCAATTTTCTCGCGAACGCGAACATAAAATGTGCAAATTCAATAAACTAAATAAATGTAGACTGAATTTTAGAGTCTGTTTTAGTTATGTCGTTGAATTATTATTTTTTTCTCCGAAACTAGCCAATAGAAAGTAATTTTCTCTTAGGTTTTTGTTATAAGCGTAAAATATGATTAAAATCAAGGATTAGTCTTAAGAACATCGATTGAATTGGAAAGTGCTTTGAAGAAGTTTTTATATGCCTGAAGAAGAAGGGCTCTCTTAATAAAAGAACCAAAGTATGAATTATTACTTGAAGCACCAATTGAATTTCAAAAGTCTCTTTAAATTGAGATTCGTACCTATGCAAATATATTATCAAACAGAATTTAAATTCAATATAAAGTAAAACGAATTGCTGACATTTTTTTTACAAAAAATGTATACGCAAATGAATGCTAAATTGAGATAAAACTGAAATAAATTTATTTTGAAATAAACGAGAAATAAACCCCAAGTATGTCAGTATGCAACATTTTATTTGAGGCACTTCAAACACCTCGTATAGGGATAATAACGTTTATATAATGTATATTATATTATTGAGTAATATATATTTTATTTAAATTCATCATCAACGGTATTTTAGTATTTTCGGCTCATTCCGAATAAATCCACCTGAATTTAAAAGAGCGTTGCAGGAATATTTGTTAAATTAGTATTATTTTATTAATTCAGTTTAAGAATTAATTCAATTAACTCACTTTAGTTTTTCTCTCATGCATCGCAATTCTGTTAAAGGTATAACAAAGTTTCATAAATTGCCTGTTATTTCGACGAAAACGTGAATTGTGACATATTTTCTGCTATATGAACATTGCTGAATTATTTACGTTCATAATGAACGGAAATACATTCGATGTAATTCCGTCTGTGGCTTGTTAAACTATTTTTATTTTGCGCATTTTTCTCTATAAAGTATTCGAGGAATTAACAAGAAGGGAATATAAGCAAACGCCCCCAGGGTCTTAAGCCGAGCTGGGGATTTTCCCGAGATCAAATGAACCTTCACCGAGCCACCGACTCTTCACGCATCAATGAGAAACTGGTTCTGAATTTCTAAGTGGATGTGCGGTTGCAAGCAGACATAAATACTTTACGTTCTGATTCGATGACGCACGCCAAGTTCCGCAGGAAGAGTCTCCTGGAATTGAAACTTCGATTCTTATAGTCTTTCTGGGGAACTTTCTATCTCCCAAAGGCCAAGTTGATTGTGAAATTGACGTAATACCTATAATAGACAATCGCTAAATTTGAATCAGTGAAACCATGAATTAAACTAAATTATCCTGTTATCAATGGATAAGACCATTAAATAAGATCTATTTTAAATTACACACGTTAAATATAGGAGTTGCAATTAAATATCATATAAAGACAACAAAGAATATGATTTATTACTAATGACCACAGACTCATTGAAAGAGGCGCATAAAATATTTCCAAGTGATCTTAATTAGAAAAAACTCGAAACGAAAGGGGACACTTGGGAAAAAATTTCATTAGGGTCCGCACATAGCAAAATTTAATGTTTGATTTCAGTAATGAGAAACGCTTGAAAGAAATCAATGCCTTTAAAGCCGATAGTGCATAACATTCAGTCTCTGACAATCGTATAATATCGCAACTGTTAAAGTGTGAAAGTATAATATCGCTGTGAAAGTCTTATAAGCCGATGCGATTTCGAATTATAGATTATAGCCTCTAAAACATTCTACGGCCATGGCTGACAAACGTAAATTCTTTAATGTTACATATCGTATATGTGTAGAAGTTACGAGTAAACCGACACGTAGTCGTTATCTGCACGACAATTAAAAAAAAAAAATAAAACGAACAAAACAAAGGTGTGTTAAAAAAGTTATATTGCCAACTATAAAGTTATCAACAGCTATGATATGGTTTTCTGTTGATTTTGTTGGAGCCATTAAAACAGTTATTATTTATGGCAGGTAACCAGCATGTGAGTGACATGCAAGGGAAAGTTTCCTTGTCATGAACAAACTTATCAAAACTTAACAAAAGAGACCTAAATGAGGATATTATTGTTCTTAAACTATATACAAAACGTCCTTAAGCGCTGAAAGCCTACCTTTCCCGCTGTACTTAAATGGACTTAAATTACTTTAACAACTTTAATTACTTTTTGAGAAGCAATTTGCAATCATAATTGAAATTCTTGTTTGTAACTTTCACCCGTGAGTAGAGTCTCGGTTTGTCGTTTTATAATTTTAAAGCAATTATTTCTTTCCTTTAGATTATAAATATATATATATATGTATTTGAGAAAGGAAATATAAGTTTAATTGTTCTCCATTTATCATAATCAATTAGAGCAGACATGGTTTAAAATTAGCACCATCGCTCATTGGTGTGGCAAAATGGAAGTAAGCGAGCTAAAATTAGCTTTAGTCCGAAATACATATGACAAGGGAAGATGTGTTTGACCTAGAGACTTTAGTCTCTAGGTCAAACAAGCCATGGTATTTGACGGTATTTGTATTCTACTTTATGTGGTGAATTTACTTTCACCGATTATATAACCAATTCGTGGGTCAAGTGGAGGCAATTTTGTATAATGCAACGAGAAGAATTAATGTGAATTTATACGTATAACAATAATCATGTAACGATCATTTATATAGCTATACAATCCTCGCGATTACATTATTTACTGAAAGCTATACAGTTGCTTGGGCACAAGTTAGGAGATAAATTTGATTAAGTCTATGATTGACCAGTCAGGTACCCAAGCCTGTAAAATTAAATTAATTTAGAGCTGTGACTTTGATCGAGAGTTGAGAACTTTAATGTTGAAAGCTTTAATCTAATGTGTCTGCACGTCGCAGAAGGAGAGACGAGTATACTATAATTTTGTAACTAGTTTAGTTTAACTTTGAAAGTACATCGTCACGTGATGAAACCTCTAATTAACGTGAAATCTTACACTTTATCGTGTAATTACGAAATTAATGTGTTCTTTTCCAGATTATGATTTTAATGTAGAAATAGTGTCTAGTAATTGAAACTGATTGATATTAGACTAATTATATGATACTTATTTACTTACAACGTATGCTTAATGAATGAAAAATATTTCATGCTAAGTCAATAAAGCATTCGCAGTAATTTTGTAGCTTATTTGGAGCAGAGCCGGCGCAGCCCATTTTTTCCACGTATGAATTTACGATGGGGGGGGGGGG